>JAHUTJ010060092.1:0-11635 GCA_036250325.1 Characodon lateralis
TCCGTCACCCAATCCTCTTTGCACCGGTCCCTCATGGTTCCCCCTGCAGGTGGTGGGCCCACTGGGGGATGGCCTCGCGTCTCTCGTTCGGGCTTGGCCCGGCCGGGTCCCGCGAGGTGCAACCCGGCCACCAGGCGCTCTCCGACAAGTCCCGACCCCAGGCCTGGCTCCAGGGTGGGACCGTGGCTTGAACCTTCTTACTTTGAATCTTACTTTGAAGTGTAAAAGGAAGTAATTCTTGAGTTGTTACATAGTTGTTTGGTTTTAAGCTGAATATACTCATACATCTTGAGATGTATGAAACCTTTATTCTACCTTACAAAATGACAAAAAAATTGCTATTAGAACAACTTCAGCATTAGCCAACAATAGAAGGATTAGTCAAACCTGTTCTATATGGTTTAAATAAAAAAAATAATGTGAAATCTTTTTTGTAATGAATCTTTGACATTTTGTCTCTATCTTGTTAACCTAGTGTTTTGTATTATCTTGTTTGAGCTGAAAGTATCATTACACACCGACTGCCCATGTTCATTTAATATGAATCTTGTGACTCCCTCAAGGGTGGAGTCCAGAAGCACTCAAGGAGTCAAAGAAAACAAGGACAAAACAAACACAACCCAAACCAGGACAACAGGGGGAGCCTAGGGAGGAAGGCAAGAAACAATAAACATAAAAATAGGGTTCATGTGGGCGACACCGGAAGTTGTGCCGAGGACAAGAACACCAGCGGCACAGTAGATCCCGGAAAGGTGGTTGCAGCCGTGCTGGCGTTTGACCGGTGCATACTTTTCTCTGCCTCCTGCCAAAAAATACTCAAAAAGACTTCTCATTTCAGCTCCTGCTGCTGGGTCCCTTAGCTGGCTGGATTCCTCTGTCATGTATGGAGATTGTTGAGGATATTGCTGAGGCTGTAGATGTAATAGAAACAGACATGGAAACCAGGACAACTAACAGCAGAATCCAGTGGAGAATGACCATGACTGAGAGACATTAATATTGTGGAGTGTAACATGGAAACCAGGTGAGTACAGAATGCAGAGCAGCTGGGGGAGAATCTAACCAGGGACTACGTAAAGGTAGAATGATTAAAACGAGTGGAGCTAAACTAACACACAAGGAAAACTATAACCCAAGGGGAACATTAATTAACACTGATCTGAGAAAAAAAAAAAAAGTAAAACCTCAAAGAACAGGAGACAAGAATAAACAAAGGAATTAAACATAAAGGAATGAACTACTATAGAAACACCTTAACAATAATAAACATGGAGAAAAGAACCCAAAGAACATAACAATCAAGCAAGGAAAAGGTCAAAACTCAAACATCTGTGGAAAATGACATCGAATTTACCTGCCGAACCATCTCTGTATTTAAGTTCATACAGTCATTGTTTCATGTGTCTACACAGGTTTTATGAACTCATTTTGTAAACAGATTTATGACTCTAAGGTTCAGTGCATAAAGTAAGCAACACATATCACAATGGAGCTTTTTGTATCTGCTCAGGTGCCTCTGCTAATGGACAGTTACTCTGCCATCCCCATGACCACCCTTTTCAGCAGAGAATATTTTCATGGCGAGAGTCATTTATCAGTCCTGATGGCTCCCCACACAATAACTGTGAATTTAGGGGCCCCACTGACACAAACAGCTCTTACAGTCCTTTCTGTTCTAGAACACATACAGAGAGCATGGCCAGGCTCTGTTCTTTGCACCACCTCTTTCACAAACACTGTAGCTCTGTATTATCCTCCTAATTAGAAGGCCAAGAGCGTCGGATGGATGATGACAAATGAATCTCCAAATGGCTGCCGCCGGAGATGAAACACCTTTAGTGGAGGTTTTTCTTTTTAACCCTGCAACTGTAGAGAAGGTTTTGATCTTTGTAAAGCCTGTGCTGTGACGACAGTGAAAATGTATTGGGTTTTTTTGTAAGACCATGAACAAACAGCGGTTTTAATGGTTATCAAAGCAGAGCTGCTAAAAAAAAGGTTTAAGATTGTTAAATCAGAATCAGAAAAGCTTTATTGCCAAGTATGTTTTTGGACATACAAGGAATTTGTTTTGGCGTAGTCGGTGCAATACAATACAAATTAAACAGTATAAACATATCTACAATATAATATAAATATATGTGCACAGTTTTAAGTGAGTGAGAGTAAATGTAGAGCAGTATAGGATGCCAGAGCGGTACAACAGTGCAGGTGATCATTGTGCAAGTATGGCGGTGCAAGTAAAGCAGGAGTCCAAACTGAGCGTTAATGTAACGCATAGAGTTACATACATTAAAGTGTATTTATGTTGCATTTATGTTTATTCTTTTTGTAAGTCAGACAGAGCAACTAAACAGTCTCATAAACCACACAGGATGTGATCATTTTTCCATACTGTCATTTACCCATTTTAGCTAATAACCTGAAATGTTTCTATAATAATTTTTTATAAGTGATCAAATCTGATTTTACCAACAGAAAGCTAATGATTTTTACATCTAAACTATATTGAAAAAAGTGTGTCATGTTTATTAAATTTGGACACAAGTGCCTCTGAGGGAATGTTTGTTATAAATTGGCACAATATAAATAAACTGAATTTAATCCAGTATACTTGTAGTAAGCCTAATTATTAACATAGTTCAAGTATGTATAAATATCAATGTATTACAGTCTCCTATTTTCCATCCTCAATCTTCTGCTTAGCTAAAATTGGGTTGCAGGGATAATGTCTCAAGGAGGGAAACCCAGGTGACTTTTGAATTTGAGGAGTTGCAGCTTTACTCAGCGATCCCAAGGTGAACCTTTTAACCTGTATTTAATTCAGAGTCCAACCACCATACAGAGGAAGCTAATTTTTGCCACTTGTTTTATCTGCTGTGATACATATCTCCTAACCATAAAGTTGGAACGTAGACAGACTGGTAAATCGAGAGCTTTGCCTTTTACCTCACATCAGACTGGAGCAACACCCACATTTCTGCAGATAAGGCCCCTGTCATGGCTATACATTTTCTGCTCCAATTTACCATCACTTCTGAAGGGGTAACCAACCTCCTTAAACTCCTCTAGTTGAGGCAGAGACTGAACCATCAACCAGGAGCAAGCAGTACATCATTCGGTCATCTGCTATTTTGGAACAGCTAATTTAGTTCTAAATCCATTTTAATTGAAATTAAGTTTTAGAAAAGCACAACTTAAAATATATTTTATATAATTTTGTGTGTTAAAGCTGAACCACTTCAAATGTACTAGTCCAATTTTGTGCAAGGCTATGTATACTTTACTAGTATGACAAAAAATTACTTTGTCCTCCAAATATATTTAAAATGTAAGAAATACACCAGTCATGTATTTAAGGTCAAGAAACATGTCCTGTGAATGTAATTTACGTAGTAATAAAAAATTCCCAGGGGTTACAGGATGAACCCCTACCACCTGAGCCATTTATTACATAACTGCAATGAATGATGCATTCATATAAACCAAGTTTTATGTTACTTTGTGAAAGTTACTCTAATGAATTACTCTCTCTAGGCCTGAACTGAAGTGGCAAAAACATTTGTCACAATTTCTTTTTATAACGGGTAGCACATTAGTTAACTTGTAACCAATAAACCAGACAGGAGCAGTACAAGCTAGATGAATTAATCTTATTTTGTCCAACAGTTTAGCAGGTGCTTTCCACTGAGTGCACCATTAATAAGCTTGATGTTTGACCAAGAGCTCCTTTACATGACTGCAGCACTTGAGGAAACCTGTCCAGTGCCTGTAATGACTCTGTTAATGACCACCTAATAACTTCAGTCTACCTGTGAAAAGATTATCCCAAAGCAGAGTCTAATAAATCCTCTTTGGATCACTCCGCTTTGTGGATTTGTTGAATAAGAACAGCAGATGCAGGCCACTGAGGCATCAACTGATAGGGTTTACAGGAGGTAATCAGGCCTGAGCCCAGTTCTGAGCCCTCAATCCATTTGTTTTTTCCAGATCTGCACCTGTTGTGCACTTGTGGCCTCATACCAAGTAGCTCAAAACAGCATGATCTAAATACAAAACTACAACAATTACTTTCTGAATGACTTTGTTGTCTAAAAACCAAAGGACTGAAACTGAAATTTTTGAAGTTGATTTATTTTAGTAGACTGAGCCCACAAACTGGCTCCACAAAACATACAAGACAAATCATTCTCACAATGTAAGCTGTATTTTTACTCAACTTACCAAATTTCAAATAAAATGTACAAGAAAATTTGTAATTATAAAAAAGGAATTTTGACACTAACAATATTTTTTCAGTATATGTCATAAGACAGTTTAATTCTGATATTCTATATCTGTAAGATTAAATCTTTCTTAAATCTGTAGAAAACATTTACAAATAAAATCTATCATACATTTTAGAAAGCGTTATCATGTTTTTACCAAGGATACAGGAAATGTATTCTGCATGAATATATTTATAAAAAGACCTAAATTATATGCTGTTACTTATAAAACAAAATAATTAAATAAAGTCTTATAACATCAATTATTATAATTCTTATATAATCTTATTTAGAATTCTTTGATAGACAAGATGACAGATTTAGAACAATAAAATGATCAAAACCTATGATTGTTCAACTTGACAAGTTTTTGATGCATTTAATTAATCCATTCCATTTTACATTTTTCCAATGAATATATTTTGTAATTAGACAGTTTATTTACTTTGAATAAATGCAGTTTGATATTATGTTTAATACCAAAACCAACATCAAAAGCCTTGTGTTACACTGGTCTAAAGTAGGGCTGCATGATATCAGGAAAATATTTAATTGCCATGTTTTTTCTGGAAATTGTGATGAAAATATAGATTGCTATTAAGCCTCAATTTCCTGAACCTTTTCTGTTCTTTACCATTATAAGATGTCCCCAACACTTTTAATGAGTTTTAGCATCTTAGCCACTGAAAATGTACAACAGGTGTGGGTTCTAAGGTTTTAAGTACAGCAATGCCTTATTGCTGTAAGACATTGCATGATTCTGAATGTCACTGAGTAATTTTAATGCCCATACAATATTCTTATTATTAATGTTATGTTACTGCACTTAAAATTACAGACTTTTTGGTATGTGCTTTTGAAACCAGAGTTGCATACACTGTATAAAAGACAGATAACATTTTATTCCTCAAATCAGACTTAACTTTTCCTTTTTAATGTCAGTTTTTGCTAAATGGAAGAATAAAACGAGAGGGAGACATTTGTATTACTTTGGTAAGATGGAGACTTTGTGTGACATCACTGAAAAATCCAAAAAAATCAGTCAAGATATCTCCACAAGTCTCATTCATCCTTGGGTACAGTTTCCAGACAGTTGCCCGAAGGTGCAACATTCATCTGTTTAAATAGGTATAAGGAAGTATAAACACCATGGCAATGTCCAAACATCCTACTGTTCAGGAAGGAAGCATGATCAGGGTACCAGAGGTAAAAGTGTTTTGGTGCAGAATCTGCATATCAACCAAAGGACAAAAGCAAATGACCTTGTAAAGACATTGGCTAAGGCTGGTTAGAGACTCCTTATTCACAGCGAAACGAGTCATGTGATGACATGGGTTGAAAAGCCACTCGGAGAGGAAGAAGCCACTTCTCCAAAAGCAACATAAAAAATAGAATAATGTTTGCAAATGTGTTCAGGGACAAAGGCCTTAACTTATGGAGACATACTCAGTGGTCCTAAGACACTTAAATAAAAGGGTAAGGTTTGCAAGATTAGCTTTAATTTTGCATTGGATTGGCACTTAAATTATGCAACTAGTATCTGCGATGAATACATCTCAATCAGGCCATTGCAATCGCCTTCGTGTCTGTGGTATGGAGCTATTTTTAAACAGAGAAAGGGAACAGTTCAGTTGCCCTTTGAAATTTTAGTATTTTACCATTCTAGTGTGAGGGCACTGAACTCAACGTTGTGATTTAGGTCATACATTTATTTTATTGCTTATACAAGTCTATTATGTTTTTCAGTTTCATCCTGTTCACCAGTTTAGGACATACCTATCAATTGTTATTAAGGTTCTTTCAAACATTCAACACAAAGCAATAAAGTGGGCATGCACTCAACAGGGTTTGACATCTGTTAGTTACATCACAGATGGATACTCTCAGAACTTTGTTAAAATACAATTCATGAATGTGAAAAGGTGACAATCAAGCAAAAAAACATGTTAGTTTTAACAGGTTTCAAAGTTCTTTCACAGGATGGTTGCACATCCAGCTACATTGTAGCCTTCAAGCCAACGATCTCAGTCAAGGCTGTTGCCTTGCAGCCAGAAGCTCTCTGGTCTTCACCTTCCTGTGTGCAGTTTGCATGTTCTACCTGTACATACCTGTTTTTCCTTTGGATACTTGTTTTTTTCTAATAATACACAACTCACTATTCAAAATGAATAAACTTTGCTGATGTCTAAATGGATGATGTAATACATTGTATGATTTGTTTGAACTCTGTGACAACGATAGGGCTAATGAAACACTGCTTGGGCTACAAAGACAGATTATCAGCACTGCAGAACCCTGGTTTCGGGGTGTTTCAGTGATTGAAGGGGGTCTAGATGAGGCAGTGGTCTGATCAGTACTAATAGGTCTTCCAAAGGTTGATTAATGTATTGACAGGTTTTAGGAGTAATTGATTGCATTCAATAGGACTGTAGTCATCAGCAATTCTGCAAAATCCCTGACAACAGTGATTCATTAACATTGGATGGCAGAGAGCAGAAAGCTATCAGGAAAAAGATTAAATTGAGAAAGAGACGGTGATTACCGCAGTATAATTGGGTTTATTGACACAAATCTTGACATAGATGTTAATTATGAACTCTACACAACAATTTGTTAAACCACACAAAGATTGAGGTTGGCTAAGGTTATCATTGATGGATTTTTCCAGTCTACTTTCTTTGTTCTTGACCTTCATTTGACTTGTTTGGGTTTAATTAACAAAGAGGTTTGCAGAAAAGGACAAAGACTGAATAATTGAATGTGTTATTGTTACAACTGCCTCATAAAATAACCTTGCTAAGTGGGACTTTTAAAAAATACCCAGTTATTGTGTCCACATTCGGTAAATTTGTTCTATAAAGATTTTTTTGGGTTATTACGTGCAGGTTATATCATTGTTGTTTCCTAACAAAATATTTCAGCCAAATAAAACAAGAACTTGTGGTTGAAACACAAATCTTTTGAGGAAATATATGAAAAATAAATACTTATCAATTAGATTAGTGCTGACAAAACTAACAGAAGATACTCTGTCAGTTTTTAGTCTCAGATTCAGCGGAAAAAGCTTCTGACTTTCACCATCTCCTGGTGCACTTCCCAAGGTGAACTCAGATTTCACGTGTCCAGGCGCAAATGTTCCATGGAGTGTTCACTCTTTTGTGTGCCATATGTTATTGGATCAGTACAACCGCGGACTAAGTCCAAAATAGTCGGTAACGCAAATAACCCACTTAACCTGCTCACCGAGGTCACGATTAGCGGCATAATCACAGGCGGATGAGACCACAATCCTGAAGATTAGAATTCAGTCATATAAATCTGTACACTAGGAATGCTTCCTCTAAATGAGCTGATGTCAAAATGTCATATATAAATGGGAAAACTTTGGAGATGAGTTGATTTATTTTTGTTGTGGTTTTACCTAAACTACATGTTGCAAACAAACTGATGTGAAAACAACTGACAAAACATCTGCATTATAAAATAACATATTAGAATTACCATCAAGCTTGTATTGTTGATGTGGTTTAAAGGTTGAAACTTACAAAAAATATTTCAGTTTTATACTAAAGCTTTCTGAACTGCAATCTTTGTTTAGGTAAACATTCTAAGCAATAGTTTCTTATTTTGTTTCATGTTATCCAACTATGAGTGAGTGTATTTATAGTAAACTTTAAAAATAATTTCCATGTCAAGCACAGAGAGTAAAAAAGAATATAATAAAATCACAATATATGACAAAAATAAATTAATATCAAACATATTTTTCTTATATTGCTGAATGAAAATGATTTCAGACTCCAGTCTTTGTACTGAAATAGATTTTTTGTATTATTCCTATATTGCTTTAATACGTTTGAACTAGCAGCAGAAGACATTTTTAACTAACTTTAATCAACGTGGATTATTATATACATTCTTATAGTATAAAAGGTATTTTTTAAAACATCCGACACCCTTTATGGTGTCCTTCAGTCCAATTGTTTCTTCAGCTGAAGGCTCACGGTATTTTCAATCAGAGGCGGAGCTGATGTCTAAATGCCATGGTCAATAGACGAGAAGCTGTGTACACTTTGGACAGGTTGCCAGTCTATCATAGGGCTTTTAAAGTTAAAGAACAGTTATTTTGACCTCTTGCATATTTTCTTAAAGATCCTGGTGAAGGGAGACTCAAACCCTGTGCATGTGTCATTCACAAATGTTATCTCCTTTCTTTTTGAACTTTGCTTTGTTCAGCTGCACTGTTAGGAAGTAGTCCACTTCTATGTTATAAACATTCACAGTCACATTCTGTGTATTAGCGTGTGCATTTGAGGATTATTTTCAGATTGTTGTTTAGCAAAGTTTTAGTAAACGATGCTGATGGCTAGCTCCCTCTGCTAGAGGTATCTTTCATCCTATCATGTTTTTTTTTAAATCCTGACAGAATGAGGATTCAAACTGCTTAAAACAGATATTCTGTGAAAAATTTTCTTGTGTGATAACAGTTAAAATTTGTTGTTTTCAGATATGCTATGACAATAATTGTTCACATAATCAGAATTCTGGGAAGAAGAGCACATTAACCAAGGTAAGCAATGAAATGTATTGCTTAGATCGCTAATTAAAAGTGAGTGGTAGGACACATTTGCACCTCCATAATGTGAAAGATGACTTTTAAAGAAACTATATTAACATCATTCACATGTTCATAATTTTGTCTTGGTACTCTGCTAGACATGATTAGCGAGCAATAATGTTTAAAATGCATATTAGTTTCTCATATGGTGCTTCTTTTCTCTGTAATGCTGCATTTCCTCTCTTCACAAAGTGGGGTCTGCTTTTGTTAAAGCAGTTGTTCATTCTGTGCTCAAAGTTGGAAAAATTAATCAGTGAACCATTCTCAAATGAGTGTGTCTTTTAAGAACATTCAAGAACACTATAATCACATTGATTTGGACTTTTGACACCTAATTTTACATGCAGAGAATTGATAGCATGACTTGTCCACTCATTACTTATTTGCAAAGAAAATTTTCTCTGTTGTGTTTTTTGCACATGCAAACTATCTTTGTTGCAAAACAACTGATCTTTAACAACGCTTTTATGTGGATGTATACGTTGACAAGTAGCAGCTGTAGCAGAGGAGAACAAGTGGTGAATATGACAAGCCCCTTGTGACTAGAAATGCACCAAGAAATCAGCTTTGTCACTGGCCTTTCAGAAATGTAAAAATCCAGTCTTTCACCAATTGATAAACACTGGCAACAGTGGCATAGACGTTGATACGGAATGAACATTGTCTGATAACACAAAAATAGAAGATTAGATTTGCTTTGTGGCAATACGTTTTTATTTTTTTACTCTTTGAAGTAAATAAAGCAAATCTCTGCCCTCTAATACTTTTAATTAAGGTATTTTTGAGTGTGTTGTTGGCAGATTTGTCGTAGGTCATGGTCATAACTTTCTTTTGCTGAAAATAAGCTTCTTGCAACATTAGCAGCTTTTTGCAAGAAAAGTTAAAAGATTTTTTTTAAAGTGTGTGTGTATATATAGAAAGTATTTGGACTGGACTCAGTTGAACATGTGTGCCTCTCTGCCTGCAGAGAGACTCCGCGGTGCATCATCCTTCATTCCTTTATGGATATGTCAGTGTGAAGAGCTGCCAGAGGGCTCACTACACACACACACACATACACACCTCATGTATTCTACATTTTGTGGGTGTGTTTTACATCCTACTGTGGGTTATTTGTTAAGGTTTTAGTAGTTTGCTCATGTTGGACACACAAGGGGGAGCTGTACCATTATAAGAGCGTGTACTTTGCCTAAATCTTCAAGGTAAACTCTCTCTTCTTCATGCCAAACATGGCCATCAGGTAGAGTGCTTGTATGGCTGCTTAATAGATCCTGATGCTGTCATAGCAGTAATAGGAGTCTTTACGTATAGATACATGGATATTCAGGTTTTTCTGGGGTAGGATCTGATAGAATTTGGTGTTTTGGAAAATTCAGTAGTCTTGGCTAAAATACTTCTTTTCCTTGATGTTCAAATCGTTTGAATCAGTTGTTTATTGCAGTCACCCTTTATAACCCAGCATTACCTTTGAGCTGTGGGAATTCAAGAATTTTGTGAGCCATTTCTTTGATTCAGCTATGAGCTATAAAAAAGTCCAAAGTGCTCGAATGATTCAGAAAAGGATGAAATGTGTTGAAAGACTGAACAAAAGGTCAGTCAACCATTAAATCTCTCCAGGTGAAACCAGTTGAGCCATGACAGATCAGATGTGAAGCAGTTCAGACAATTTTGAACTCGAGTCTTTGTTTATCTGAGCAATACGCAGCAGCCATAAAATTAAGCACACACTGAACATGTTTTTTTTTTCCCCAAAACATTTATGAGTCATTGCATTATCTACTTAAATTGAACAGGTGTCCTTGATACTATATGCTTAGTGAATCCATTATGTAAATTTTGAACTTTTTAAATGTCTTATATGTCCATTTAATCAACTCTCCTCCCATGTCCTCTGTAATTCATCCACCGTAGTTAAGGGCATTTCCTTGTAACGACCTGCAACCAACCTCCTCGGTCATGGCTTTATTACGTACAACCCTCTAATGTATTTGTGCTTCGTCAAAGGTCATATTTTATTATTTTGTTGGTAGAGCTTGCATTTATTCCTACTCTATTCACCTTTCATAATGACCCATACATCCCATTTGCCTCTTCCATTCATGCCTTTCCCATGTTACAATTTCAAAGTAGCAGGGCAACAATTACTTTACTATGACGCAAAAATCTCAAAATATCACAATAATTCTCAATAAAGTGAGGCCTGTCTTGCAGAGCAATATTTAGTGGCCATTTTAGTCTAAGCTATAAAAATAGATCAAGATACACTGATGTCAATCGCTACCCACAGTGCTCTCTAAGACATTCCGCCATATTGGCTGATGTAGAAAATTCTGCCCTTTATGGAGATATATGAACAATACCTTTCTAATTACATAGGCTTTTTCCCTGTTCCCATCAGGTACCAATTTTCTTTCTAAACTCCATTCTTGTCCCCTCTCTCTTACTGTTTCCTGCAATCTTTCTCTTGTAGTTGTATACACGTCACAGTTCAACAATATATGTTACACAATTTCTTTTACTCCACATCCCTCACATTTATTATTATTTTGTTTCTTCACACCAAACTTTATACACCTGGAGCCATAGAAGTATAGAAGTTATTGTAACACGGGAATTCATTGGATTAATGGCGTGACCTAATGCTTTGGCAATATAGCATATATATATATATATATATATATATATATATATATATATATATATATATATATATATATCTATATGAATGTGAATCTATTTATTTAATAAATGA
>JAHUTJ010060093.1:0-11632 GCA_036250325.1 Characodon lateralis
CTGCATTGTCTAATGCATCACGCAATGATGAAGTAACACTATGAACAAGAGAATCAATTTGTGAAGGGGCAGAAACAAAATTATTGCCCTCCACTGTGCTTTTCTGTGATAGTGAGGAAATCAAAAGTGGAACAGATTCTTTATAGGTGTTATGATTTGGGGTTTTTTGGTTTCAGGTTTTTCCCTTATATGTTTTTCACTGCTCAAGTTTTGAATCATGCTTTTGTTTATTTTTCTGGTCATGCTTTAGTTTTGTTGTCTTGTTCGTGTTTTGTCAAGTTTGGTTTCGTTTGTATATTAGAGTCTCTGTTTTTGCCACAGCCACGTTTTGTTCTGTCTGTCAATTAAGTTTATTCGGTTCACCTGTCCAAGTTAATCTGTCTCCTTGCTCCACCTGGTTTTCACTCCATATATACATACCTGTTCAGTTAGTCGTCGCGGAAACATTCTCAAACCAAGTCTTGTTTTTTTGATCATGCCATGCCTGTCTTGCTTGCCCGTTTGTTTTGTTCCTGCCTGCTGAGTGTAAGTTTTTGTTATAACATTTTTTTTCACTTACCATCACGCTGTCTGCTCATCTGCATTCTGAGGTCCTATATCTCGCAAACCATAACAGAATGTTTCCGCCAACAATGGACCTCGTGGATGAGCATCAGGCTAGCTCCATGGACCTCTTTACTTTCCTGTCTCGGGAGGTGGAGAAGTTGTTGCCCCGTTCTGCAGAGCTGTCAGTGCCGCAGTCGGCTTATGATGGATCCAGGTTGGCGATTCCATGGGCGACGAAGGGGGACTGGTCCCCTTCGTCGCCGTTCTCCGCCTGCTCCCCTGGCTGCGCACTCTGGTCCGACAGTGAGGCCCACGTCCTCCTCCCGCCGCAAGAAACGCCGACGTGCAGGGGTTCCCAGCCGGTCGGCTGGCGAGGAGGTGGTTTCCCTGTCAGCCTACGTGAGGGTAGCGGCAAGTAAACCCGCATCTTTACCTGCCACAGCAATGTTTGCCAGGGTCGCTGCACCTCCGCCCATGCTGTCTGCGCTCGCTCCAGCCCGGTGTTCTGAGGCAACACCTGACGAGCTGGAGCAGCGCTTAAGGTTCTATGCATGCCAGATGAAGAGCCTCAGGACGACTAGTCTCCTGTATTCCTCTCCTGAGCTGATGGAGAGGATAAGGCAGATAGAGATGGATTATGAAACGGCAGTAAGGTTGTTTTACTGCCGTCCTCCTTCACCCACACCAAGCCACTGCAGAGCAGCCCACACCAGGACCCCAGGGAGCTGCTGCTGCTGCAGAGCAGCCCACGCTAGGTCTACAGCCTGACTCCAGGCCAGACCCTAAGTCAGCCTCAACCCCCTCTACTTTTTATTTCAAGCGTCTTTATATTACATGGCTGTTATTTCAAACAGAGATGATATGGCATATTTATTTTAGTTTTGTAACCAGAAATCTTAGCAATGACCCTGCGTCCCTCCCCCGACTCCAGCACAACAAAGAAATACATACCTGTCCTGTATGGTGACTGGTTGAAAGCTTGTTATGAATCTGTTTTATTATTTACACTTTAAGAATTACTCTACTCTTTTATAATATTGCTGTTTTGTGTTATTTGTCTATTTTTTGAGTACAGTAGCAAATAATTTATCATTATTATTATAAACAGAAAACTTAGCTATGAAATAATCTATTTCTATATTTTTACAGCTGCGCCTGCCACATTGCCCACTAGAACCTTTGTGGAACATAAAAGCTTCAACTGATTCAGTCCAAATTTGCTGCAGTTATAGCCATGATGTTGATGAATACAACCTGGAGGTTGTCCAAGGATTTCAAAAGGATTTTCATGGTGTTTTGCAATGTTTATTTAGAAAAAAATTAAGGCGAGGGCCAAAAAATAGAACATTTTCTGTGTTTAATTATGAATAAATCAGACATAGTAACGGTTGCAAGAGTGGTTCCACTAAAATATATTCATTTATGTCTTACCTTTACACAGGTACCAAACGTTTGCATGTAGTCCTTGTAGTTGTGGAGCTATACTTGATTTATTTAAGGTACGTAATTTCAGGCGGAAGTTGATCTAAAACCCCTTAGGGCTTAACAGTTTAAGGTTCTGGTTGCAGTAGCAAGAAATCCATTTATTCTAACTGCAATTTATGCTTAGATGATCAATAACAATTTCTTTAATGCCTCAATGTTTATTTATTGTACTTCTTCCTTTGAAGTATTGTGTGTCTAAAGTGTATATTTTTTTGTCATTAAAGGTGCAGTGTGACATCTGCTCTAGATGGACACATAGGGAGTGTACCTCTGCAACCCTGTCATCTGTCATCTGTTTTAAATATAAAAAGTGTGTGTTCAATACATAATGTCTGTTCAAATCTAATATTTCAAGCAATTTCAAGACACCCTCATGAGGACTAAACAAACGAGGCATGTGACGTCGCCCAGTACGGCGGAGCCGGGGTCCCACCCTGGAGCCAGGCCTGGGGTCGGGACCCGTCAGAGAGCGCCTGGTGGCTGGATTGCCCCTCGCGGGACCCGGCTGGGCCAAGCCTGAAGGAGAGACGCGAGGCCATCCCCGAGTGGGCCCACCACCTGCAGGGGGAACCGTGAGGGACCGATGCAAAGAGGATTGGGTGGCATACGAAGGTGGAGACCTCGGCGGCCCGGTCCCCGGATGCTTAGGCTGGCTCTAGGGACATGGAATGTCACCACACTGGGGGGGAAGGAGCCTGAGCTAGTGCGGGAGGTCGAGAGATACCGATTAGAAATAGTCGGGCTCACCTCCATGCATGGGCTCTGGAACCCATCTCCTCGAGAGGGGCTGGACTCTCTTCTACTCTGGAGTGGCCCACGGGGAGAGGCGGCCGGCTGGGGTGGGTTTGCTTGTTGCCCCCCTTCAGCCGTCTCGTGTTGGGGTTTACCCCAGTGAATGAGAGGGTCGCGTCCTTGCGCCTTCGGGTTGGGGACAGGCCTCTGACTGTCGTCTCGGCCTATGGGCCGAGCGGTAGTGCGGAGTATCCGGCGTTCTTGGCGTCCCTGTCGGGGGTGCTGGATAGTGCCCCTCCCAGGGACTCCATTATTCTGCTGGGGACTTCAACGCCCACGTGGGAAACGACAGTGACACCTGGAGAGGGANGTGCGGAGTACCCGGCCTTCTTGGCGTCCCTGTCGGGGGTGCTGGATAGTGCCCCTCCCAGGGACTCCATTATTCTGCTGGGGGACTTCAACGCCCACGTGGGAAACGACAGTGACACCTGGAGAGGGATGATCGGGAGGAATGGCCTCCCCGATCTGAATCCGAGTGGTGTTTCATTATTGGACTTCTGTGCTAGTCACGGATTGTCCATAATGAACACTATGTTCAAGCAAAAGGGTGTCCATCAGTGCACTTGGCACCAGGACACCCTAGGCAGGAGGTCGATGATCGACTTAGTTGTCGTATCATCAGAGGGGCTGAGCTGTCCACTGATCACCACCTGGTGGTGAGTTGGATCCACTGGAAGAGGAGAAAGCCGAACAGACTTGGCAGGCCCAAGCGCACAGTGAGGGTCTGCTGGGAACATCTGGCAGAGGCCTCGGCCAGGGACGTATTCAACTCCCACCTCTGGGAGAGCTTTGACCAGATTCCAGGGGATGTTGGAGACATAGAGTCTGAGTGGACCATGTTCTCCGCATCTATTGTCGATGCTGCTGCCCGTAGCTGCGGCCGTAAGGTCTGCGGTGCCTGTCGCGGTGGCAATCCCCGAACCCAGTGGTGGAATCCAGCAGTACGCTGTCAAGCTGAAGAAGGAGTCCTATCGGCTGTGGTTGGCTTGTGGGATTCCTGAGGCGGCTGATGGGTACCGTGAGGCCAAGCGTGGCGAACCCAGGCTGTGGCAGGGGCAAAAACCCGGGCCTGGGAGGACCCGGGCCTTCTCCATGGTGGTGAGGCCATGGAGAAGGACTACCGGTTGGCCTCGAAGCGATTCTGGCAAACTGTGTGGCGCCTCAGGAGGGGGAAGCAGTGCTTCGCCAACACTGTTTACAGTGGGGGTGGGAGGATACTGACCTCGACTGGGGACATTATCAGGCGGTGGAAGGAGTACTTCGAGGATCTCCTCAATCCTGGTATCACACATTCCGTGGTGGAAACAGAGGCTGGGGACTCGGGGTTGGACTCTTTCATCACCCAGAATGAAGTCACCAAGGTGGTTAAAAAGCTCCGCGGTGGCAGAGCTTTGGGGGTGGATAAGATCCGCCCTGAGTACCTCAAGTCTCTGGATGCTGTGGCGCTGTCATGGTTGACACGCCTCTTTAACATAGCGTGGCGGTCGGGGACAGTGCCTCTGGACTGGCAGACTGGGGTGGTGGTCCCCCTTCATAAGAATGGTGACCGGAGACTGTGTTCCAGCTACAGGGGGATCACAATCTCAGCCTCCCTGGTAAGGCCTACACCAGGGTTTTGGAGAGCAAAATCCGGCCGATAGTCAAACCTCGGCTTCAGGAGGAGCAGTGTGGTTTTTGTCCCGGCCGTGGAACACTGGACAAGCTCTATACCCTCTACAGGGTACTCGAGGGTACATGGGAGTTTGCCCAACCAGTCCAAATGTGTTTTGTAGACCTGGAGAAGGCATTTGACTTTGTCCCTTGTGGTGCCCTGTGGGGGTTGCTCCAGGAGAACGGAGAACCCTTTATTAGGGGCCATCCGGTTTCTGTACAAGCGGAGCAGGAGTTTGGTACGCATTGCCGGCACTAAGTTGGACCTGTTCCCTGCATGTTGGCCTCCAGCAGGGCTGCCCTTTGTCACCGGTCCTGTTCATAACTTTTATGGACAGGATTTCTAGGCGCAGCCAAGGGCCGGAGGGGGTCTGGTTTGGGGACCAGTGGATTTTGTTTCTTTTGTCCTGCTGGGCCCCTCTAGCCAAGACCTACAGCATGCGTTGGAGCGGTTCGCAGCCGGGATGAAGATCAGCTCCTCCAAGTCCGAGGCCATGGTTCTCGACCGGAAAAGGGTGGCTTGCCCTCTTCAGGTGTGAGGGGAGTTTAAGTATCTCGGGGTCTTGTTCACGAGTGAGGGGAGAATGGAACGGGACATCGACAGATGGATCGGTGCGGCTGCCGCAGTAATGGGGTCACTGTGCTGGTCCATTGTGGTGAAGAGAGAGCTGAGCCGAAAGCGAAGCTCTCGATTTACCGGTCGGTCTACGTTCTTACCCTCACCTGTGGCCATGAACTTTGGGTCATAACCGAAAGAACGAGATCCCGGATACAAGTGGCTGAAATTAACTTCCTCCATAGGGTTGCCGGGCACTCCCTTAGAGATAGGGTGAGGAGCTCGGCCATCTGGGAGGGGCTTGCAGTAGAGCCGCTGCTCCTCCACATCGAGAGGAGCCAGTTGAGGTGGCTCGGGCATCTATACTGGATGCCTCCTGGACGCCTTCCTCGGGAGGTGTTCCAGGCACGTCCCACCGGGGGGAGGTCCAGGTGACGGCCCAAGACACGCTGGAGGGACTATGTCTCTTGGCTGGCCTGGGAACGCCTTGGGCTCCCCCCAGAGGAGCTGGAGGAGGAGTCTGAGGAGAGGGATGTCTGGGCGTCTCTGCTGAGTCTGCTGCCCCCGCGACCCAGTCCCGGATAAAGCGGAAGACGACGAGTACGAGAATATCTGCAAAAAATGTGAAATCTTCAAAACCACTTATTAAACTTTGTAAAGATAGATTATATATGTTTTCAAGAGTAGTTCTATATTGCTTTATAGATCAGTTATAGTTACAGTCTGAATATTTGCACTTAACATATTTTGCAGAGTATAGTTTTAAAAAGTACTACATTACATGTACATTTTCAAAATTTGTGTTATCAAGATATTGTGTTTTGTCATTTTATCCAAGAATAACATGTAACCAACCTTTCTGTAAAAAAGTAACTGATTATAATTAGTTGTTTTTGGATATTTTGTTTTAGTGAGATAAACACTGTAACATAATAGTGTAAGGGGTATGATGGTTCAGTGTTACTCCGATCAATAAAAGCATACCCTATACCAGGGGTCCATTTCTCTTTTTTCCTATCCTTTCTGGCTAATGTTTTGGTCACTTTTGCATGTTGTCAGTGCTCTCATCCCAAGAAGTAGGATGAGGCAGTGTCTACAACCCACAGACGTTATTCAGGTTAGAAACATCAGCTGCTGTATCAGCTTTGGGCCGAGGCAATTGCGCCTTTTACAAACCATTTATCCGGCTTTTGAGAACACCCTTTCACAGGGCACTGATGATGACGGCGTACATAGAAATTTTAATGCAAGTTTGTATAAGGTAGGGTAATGTAGTCCTTGCGTTTCCCAGTATTGTAGTGGATCCTGTAATCTTGGTGCGTTCACCTTGGAGATGTATCTTTGTACCTCCATAATGGCATTCGTGGTGACATTTGAATTGGCCTTGCTCTCTTCGACTTCCATGTCCAGCTGCTGCCGCAGGTTGACATCTGAGAAAAAAATAAAATGCATCTGTGTTACTAATTTATTGTTATTACATGGATTGATTTGCAAGAACATCAAAATCCACATGTCAGCTGTTAGGCTAACTGCAAATGCACTCTGCAGTGCTTTTTGTAATTGCTCCTTTTTCTTCTCATACCTTTTGGCTTATCACGGTCTTGATAGCCTAAAATTAATAACACAAATGGAGAGGAATAATGAATGAAAGCACATAATATGCATATACTTTGTTAACATGTATAACACCCATTCATCAGTTTGTTTCACGTACCTTTCTGCTTGGCAGAACATATGAGGGCTCAAAGAGTTGGAGCAGCTCTCGGAACCCCTCATCTTCCACAAGGCTAAGTGGTTGACAGTCTGTAATGATCATATTCACTAAAGCCTAATCAGTCGCCTGCTTTCTGGAAACACCAGGGTTCATCACGAGAGTGTTAACCGGTTCTTCCCTCTCATGCCGGGCACAATGATGCCTCAGCATTGTGGAACTGCTCCGCTTACAGTAAGACAGCACCTGGGAGCACATCCTACATTTCACCTACAATAGAAATAAAAGTTAATCCATGTAAACTAATTCAAATATCCAATAGAAAGGAATTGGAATAATCCAAAGCAAAAATGATCAAAAGTGGAAATGAGAACGGAATAATCATTTACCTTATTCCCCATGATAAGATCAAAATGATCCCACACGGGAGAAGATTTTAACTTCCTTGGTTGATCCATGCTGATATTCAAATACGAGCCAAAAACAACGCGAAGCAAAGAACACAAACTATCTCCATCCAACAAAACCCACAAACGTGTCAATACATTTTCTATCTTATAAATACAATTTGGCGCATCCACAACCAAATGACACAGGAACTGTATTGGTCATGTGGTTTTCCTTAAAGTGATATGCGCACCGACACGGGGTTTTGTCTTGTTTTCTCGGCACATGTGCCGAGGTTTCTGTGTCGTCTGACCCTTCACTACAGCATACCCCTCCATAAACTATATTTTAAATGAGACAGTGTCACGTTCTGAGGTTGTTGTGGACCAAAATGCAAACAGGGACTAGGGCTCGGCATGTTGTTAAGTAAGATCTTTCTTAATGAGGGCTCGAAGTACAGCACTTACAGGTTGGCAGGAGCATCACAGACAGGTTTACAGGAAGCACAATCCAAGAAACCCGATGAACTCGAGGAAAGATGTGACAAAACATGACTTGCATGACATGAGGAACCAGTGGAGAATAATGAGTACAACCAGGTATATGAACATGGAGAGGAGGAGAATGGACCAATGAGAAGGACGCTAAAGTGATCAGATGAATTACCGTGTACTATTTTGTAAAAAAACAAAAAACAAAACAGCTGCAGGTGTATAAGCAAGCAGGGTGTAATCTTGTATTCTGTTCATATAGGGTAACGAAGGACGTCACTCTATCCTCTAACTGGCCGGCCAGTTAGAGGATAGAGTAGCATGCTCACGAACTACTCCTAATATCTCGTAAACCGTAAGGGCTATCGATGTCATTCTTTGACCATTTTAATCAGAATGGACAGGGGAACGAAAGTGTTAATTTTTTTTGTTGACAAAATATTATTAAAGGCCCAACACTAGGTGAAAAGAAAGGGAAAAATGTAGAAAAAGACAAAAATGCCTGAACACGCTCTCGAACAGCTTTGAATAACTTGGAAACTATAAGGGCTATCGATTTGATTCATGTACTGTATGAATCCGCACGCTTTGCTGAACAATCATGACATTTTTTAAGTTTCTTCAAAAATCTGTGTAGAAGGTTCGACCCTGTAAAAAAGTGGATCATTTGAACATTTTAACCTAAGTGAAGGCAGATTTTTATTCTGAAATTAACTTACCTCACGGGAAAATGGTAAAGGGTATCAAAATAATTCCTTTACGTTGAGTGAGAGGAGCCATAGAAGCAAAAAACTGACAAGGCTCATGTCTCTACATACCATTTAGGAGATTAAAAAACGACCCTTTTCACTGAAATTCGCAGTCCTCCCTTTTTTTTGATTTTGTATTGATCCCAATGGGTCAGGAGGTGTGACATGCCTGTGCTCAGGGAGTGTTTTAATGGCAATGACACCTATATTGCCTGAAAGCAGAAAGGCAGAGCTATGTTTTGATGCATAAATTACTTCTGTAGAGTGACATCTGTGAGAACAAGAGTGATTTGTTTGTGAAAATTCAAAAACTGAGAAAAGCTAGTGTGCACTGTGACAGCTGGAGAATTACGTCATTGGATTACATTGTAAAATTGAAATCTTGTGAAAAGTTGCATAAAACTTAATTGCGATTTTAGAAAAACCGTAAGAGATATCAAAAAGCTGAATCAATTTAAGATACCTGAATTTGAGCTGATATGCTACCATTAAGTTAAATGCTAGCATTAGCATGTTGGCTAACATTAGCATGCTGGGTATACTTACTCCATTCAAATGTTAATTTAATGCTACCAGTTAAAATTGACCTAAATGGTAATGTTAGCTTAAATGCTACCATTAGCATGTGGGCTGACACTACAGGATGGGTAACATTAACTTGCTCAATTCAATATGTTCATTTAGCCCTGTATTCATTTAGCCCTGTGAATGCTTTACGGCATTCACACAATAATGCTAGGGAGAACAACTAATATTAAGGAAAACAAATCACAAGAACTAAGGGGCAGAATTACAGACAGAACAGTCACAAAACTAAGAAGTACCAGGTGGAATAAATAAACATAACTACTAAACCAAAGGAACAGAAACACCTAACTGAAAAAGTAAACAAACACAGAAACCAAAATGACAGATCCTGACAGACAAGTCCTTATCAAAACAGCATACCCCTTCATAAACTGCATTTTTATATGAGACAGGTCCTCATCAACCCCTTCATAAACTATGTTTTATATGAGACAGGCACCTATCAAAACAGCATACCGCTTCATAAACTGTATTTTCTGTGAGACAGATCCTTATTAAAATAGCATACCTCTTTATAAACTGTAAATAATCTATTTGGATTAAAATAGGTTGACTCTGAAATATTAACACCCCATTTTTTACTGTGTACAAAATATATAGAACAAAAATATCATTCGTAACTCAAATAGTATGTTGCCTTTTACCCTTTACCTTAAATTATTACATCTTTTTTACCCATGACAATCTCTCCTTATGCAATGGTAAATGCATATTACTATGAATTTCCCAATTATATTTATTAATGTTGGACTACTTGTTTGCTGAATTTGGACCATTTGCACGTTGCTGGACGCCACCAGGCCTCCTGGCGTTTTCGGCCATTTTGTATCCAGGACATTGCGACTGATATGACGGGGCGCCCCAGTCTGATGTCACAGGACGCTATATAGGAAGGCGCCCATTTTGACCCTTCGCTTTTCAGCTGGAGACCGTGACAGTGACACGGTTACCAACATCTGAAGCATCACCTGGAGAAGAGTCCCGAGTGGATCTCATTTATTCTCTCTCGTTGGCCAACGAAGAATTCATAGTGGGCAGTCTGCAATAAGAAGGCCAGAAATTTCACTTTGCCGATCGAAGACGTGAGTTTAACACGTAACAAAAAAAAAACACGGAGTTTCAAGGAGACAAATTGCCACCGTGTTTTGTCCTAGTCGACTTTGATAGTCAGATCATATGTTCCCTTTCGTCAAGGAGGCCAGAGGATGAAGATTGACTGCTTTTCCTGAAGTTAACTGTGGACGCACAGTAACTTCAACTTCCACCCCATATTCTCTCAACTCCGCTCAGAAAGAAGGCTTCAACAAAGTAAAACACATCCTTTTATTAATTTTATTTCTTTATTAGGAATAGGCAGGGTAGAGGAGATTTTTAGTGCAGTTAGAGTCTAATGTGTGTTCGGAATTGTATGTGCATGCCATTGTTTTGAAACTCGCTGGTACTTCTGGAGACCGCCGTGTCTCGCAAGTGTGTTTTTACCGTGCAAACACCTGTGCGCACAAGACTTCGAATGAGTGTGGGGAACTCCAAGGCCTGTAGCTCACGGGCAAAGAGGAGACGATGCACGAGGAGATGAACAGTGTGATCCTGAAATGTTGGGAGAACGAGACCATGCGGACTCAGAACACAGAGGACGGGACAGGAAACAAAGAAGAAGAAGAGCAGCTTCAGGTTAGTTACGGGGGGGATAAGGACCGTAGGACTCACGAACCATAAAATACCCAAGGCAGACCTAGTTACTACCTTTATGTGCCTCTGAAGGTTCAGGTCTGAGTCCATCACTACACCCAGGTTTCAAGCCTGACTGGTGGTTTCTAGCTGTGTTAACTGAAGCTGTGTGCTAACTTTTAAACGCTATTCCTTTGGTCCAAAGATTATTACTTCAGTTTTGTTTTGATTCAGCTGAAGAAAATTTAGGCCTATCCATGCATTGATTTCTTCTAAGCATTTACCCAGCACTTGAATGGGTTCATAGTCACCTGGTGACATCGTAACGTATAGCTGTGTGTCGTCTGCATAGTTATGATAACTTACGTTGTTGTTTATTAAAATCTGAGTTAGGGGGATGTAGATATTGAACAGGAGGGGCCCTAAGATGGACCCTTGCGGAACGCCACATGTGATTTTTGTGCTCTCTGATGTAAAGTTACCTAAAAAAAGTCCCTGTCCTTCAAGTAGTATTTAAACCAGTTGAGTGCTGTACCAGAAAGGCCGACCCAGTTTTCCAGGGTCTCTAATAAAATGGAGTGATCAACAGTGTCGAATGCTGCACTAAGGTCCAATAATACCAGCACTATGGTTCTTCCACAGTCTGCATTGAACACCTTGACAAGAGCAGTCTCTGCACTGTGGTGAGCACGGAAGCCTGACTGGAAGACATCGAAGTGGCTGTTCGTTGTTAGGAAGTTGTTTAACTAATGAAACGCAGCTTTTTCAATTATCTTACTGATGAAGGGGAGGTTTGATATAGGCCTGTAGTTCTGTAGTAGCAGCTTGTCCAAGTTGCTCTTTTTCAATAGAGGTTTGATAATTGCTGTTTTTAGGGCCTGGGTGAAAACACCTGACAAAAGGGACGTGTTTATCATATGTGTTAAATCAGATGTTATTACAGGCAAAGCTTTCTTAAGGAAAGCTGTGGGTAAAACATCGAGACAGCAGGAAGAAGAGCTTAGTTGCT
>JAHUTJ010060094.1:0-11629 GCA_036250325.1 Characodon lateralis
TTCCTCGGGAGGTGTTCCAGGCACGTCCCACCGGGAGGAGGCCCAGGGGACGGCCCAGGACACGCTGGAGGGACTATGTCTCTCGGCTGGCCTGGGAAGGCCTTGGGCTCCCCCCGGAGGAGCTGGAAGAGGTGTCTGGGGAGAGGGACGTCTGGGCGTCTCTGCTGAGTCTGCTGCCCCCGCGACCCGGTCCTGGATAAAGTGGAAGACGACGAGTACGAGTATATATATATATGTAGAAGATGAGTGGAGCTGTCCATACTGCTGAAAAAGACATTTTGAAACTACTGGGTTGTCTCATTCTATGCAGCACTATTCACATTTATTGGGATCCTTGGGAAAGATGTGTAAAAAGTCTTAAAAATACATTCATCTCATTTTAATAAAATTTTGAAAAATACATCTTTTAATCTGAGTGAATGTATTCATATGGGAAATATTCTATATTGAGAAACAATTGAAAGAAAGACAATCACCGGTGCCACAATTTTTGGCACCTCTGCTGGTAAGAAATGTTGTACAATCCTCTTTTGTCAATATGACATCACTTATGCCCCTTTTGCACTGGCTCTAAATAGGCTCCGCTCCACTCAGTCTCGCTCTCGCTCTAGTTGGTACGGTCCCTGTTGTGTTTCCACTGACCCACTGATGGCTGTAGCAATGACGGCTGGAGCCAGCCGTCAGTGTAGTGCGCTGTACTGCAATTAACATTACTCTGTGACATTGTCAAATTAAAGTAATCTACGTGAAACAATTAAAATAAATAAACAAATGAAAAATAAAAACCTAAATAAACCTAATAAAAATGATGTTTATATATGCAAGGATGTCTTAAATATGTTTTTCTTATGTATAAAATGACCCATTGGGATAATTATCTGGAACACAGCCCAGCCAGAAGTTACGAAATAAGGCTCAGGGGTTCTGATGTGAGAGGGGTGTGGCAGCAGTGGCGGAGTTAGCAGGATACTGAGACAGCGATCTTTTACAATTCCTCCTTGACCAGTCTCTGTAGATCTTCCATATCCTCTCTTATGCTCTCTTTTCTTCAGCTTAACCTACAGGTTTATACTCTATGAACTGTAATGGCAATGGAGCAAGATCGATTTTATGTCTTATGAACCATTTCTGGGTTGTTTTGGCCACATGCTTTGTATCATTACAGTGCTAAAAGGCCTAATGATGACACATTTTATTAAAATTTTATTGAACATGTTCCGGTGTTTCAAAGAGTTTCTCATGCCTCGCATATTAACAAGGGCCTTAACGTGATAAAAAAATTAAAAAAACAGCCCCACAGCATTATATATCCTCTAAAATACTTAACAGTGGACACTAAGGGATTTTCCAGGTAATCCTGGGTAGTATCACTCCAAAGCTTACCTGTTGCTGAAAAGGTCAATCTTGTAACTCTGTGCTATAAAAGTGAGCTCTGGAGATTTTAACATTCCTTTGCATTGTTTGGTGGTAAGATAAATTTTGGTTCTCATCCAGCCCTATTTTCTCACAGTTCCAAATGTTGTACATTATGCACTCCAGTGATGGAGTGGAGGATATATTTTCTTGTAGCTATTTTCTTAGTTATGTAGATCAACACACATCTGCCTTATTTGAATACGATAGTTTCTTGTCTTTCCTACTTTGAAGAGTGACTTGGACTAAATCATATTAAAATCCCAGGGATGCAGGCAGCCATGGATTAAAAGATCCTGGACTGCTGGAGTATACATTTTAAAATCGGCTGCTGGGGCTGCCGATAAATTGAGATTATGTTCCTGCAATGCAAGATACATTTATTTGAAGGTTTAACATTAATGGTGGAGAGTGTTGTAGCTTTCACTGATAATACAAAAACCCTACAGTACTTTTGACTAAATGCAAGCACAGCAGTCATGTAAAAAATAATTCTCATAACAAATTCATATTCAACAGCAAGCAAACAACACCACCATTAGCAGTGCTTTGTGGTGATTTTGCTTACTTTTGACCACAAACGTTTTTCATTCAAAAAAACAACAGAGGTATGTCTGTAGAAAAAAATAGTAAGAATTTCATGATTTGGGGGTAAAATGTCACATTTGTTCAGGCTCATTTTGTTTGGAGCATGGAATAAAACCAAGTTATTATAGCTAATTTAGTCTCTGAAAATATCACGTAATACATTCCCATGGGGATAAAATAACAGATTTTTCATTAGATACATATCGCCTAAACTTTAGTTTGTTAATTGAAGCTAGAAGTAGGCCTATAGCATTTTAAGTATTATAATGTTTGCCTGGAAAATTATTTAAAATGTAATTTACATTTACAATTTTTTTATTTTACTTGATGAGGTATTCTGTATTTGAGCATCCAATGTCACAAGCAATTGAAAATCGTGCTGTGCATTAGAATTTGACCCCACTGAGTGAAAATTCTGGAGAACTACCTTTTACTGCAATTGCAGCTCCAAGTTTCAGGGCGTTTTACCAGCTTTTCACATCTCAAGACAGAAAATCATTGGCCATTCCTGTTCACAAAATAGCTCAAACCCAACATGTTCAAGTCTTAGCACAGATTCTCAGTTGAATTTAGGTCTGGACTTTGACTGGGTCATCCTAACTCATTAAAATGTTTTCATGCAAACCATTTCTTTGTAGCTCTTGCTGCATGTTTACGGTTGTAGTCCTGCTGGAAGGTGAACCTCCATCCCATTATCAACCATTTTGAATCCTCCAAAAGATTCTCTTCCAGGACTGTCCTGTATTCAGCTCCATAAAAGGTCTCATTGACATAGACCAGCTTCTCTGTCGCTGCTGAAGAAATGCATCCCCACAGCATGATCATGCCACAACCATGTATTACTGTTAGGATTGTACGTTGATGTGCAGTTTATTTTTATTTTTTTTTAACCACAGATGGCTTTGCAAGCAGGCCAAAAAGGTACACTGAGGTAACCAGAGCACCTTCTTCCACAAGTTTGCTGTATCCCCTACATGGCTTGGACACACCATTCTCAGAACAGGCTTCATCCACTGTGAAGGAAACCAACAATAAGGCTGAACGTGGAAAGCAAAATAAATCCTTAAGAGATCTAATCTGTGCTATAAACTGTATTGTGCCAGGGTCCAATGTACTCCCGAGTCAGGCTCATCAACAGACATGTTCAGGAACCAATTTATGAATTATTATCAATCAAGGTCTGTGGTGCATTTATTGTTCGGAAAATTAAACCAAAATTGTCCCTGATGTTTGTGCTGAGATTTCAAAAAGTGACCATCTGTAGAGACAATCCTGAATCCTTATTGGTCTTTAGGTTAGCAGCAGACCGTTTTCCTACTTGTTTTCAACGTCTTGACCGCACTCACTCTGTTTTATTTATGAGCCCAAATGTATATGTAACCACACCAATTTGAAGCTACAAGAAATGCTCAATTCATTTCTACTGAATATTTTTATGGCATATTTTTGCCTCCATGAAAATGCCAATTATGTTTATGCAGACAACTATTTTCATCCAATAAGTCGGATGCAAATAGGCTCCAGTAAAGAGGGACAAAAATATTCAAGGATTTTAACGGCGTCTTTTAAATGCTTTTGGCCTAAATCTGGAAATGCTTTTAAAATAAGATGCACTATGTCCTGAGTGATGACTTAACACATTCCTAATTAACTTGTCTTGTTGATAACAAAATTGGCTCTCTCAAATTCCTAAGAAATAAAAAATGTATTTGTGCCCTGCTTTACATTTTTTCTGAAGAACTTATAGATGCATCAGGCTCTAATGTGCGAAGTGGGCATGTTACCAGAGTGATTTGGCATTAAAAGTGCATCCTATTGCACCATGTGGGAGTTGCTGAGTGTGCTGATCACAATTTCTCCACCTGTGCGCAGAGGAAATGACCTCCAGGAGCAGGTAGACATCCCAGCAGAGTATGTTTACTATCAGGTTAACCACACAGGGAAGGTGTATTTGACTGATGAAGCCATAAAATGGAAAATGATATCTCGTGTATTCTGATGCAGTTCTGTTTTCAAAAATATAATCTTATCAACAGAAGATAACACATGAAGTAGTTTTTTATTGAGAGGAGATGACAGTGAATTTCACAAAAACGTTCTCTGTGTTGCAAATGTTTATCCCATGCAGAAGGGTTTCTTCCTGAAAAGGACACATATTAAGTTTATCAGGATAAAGGTGCTGATGCCATTTTAATGTCTTTATGCTGATGGGGTTGGTAACTGGTCCAGAAAGTTTGATGCCTCTTGTCCCGTAACATTTCAGAAAGCCTCCTCTCCAAATGCAGGTTTATGTGATGACTTTGACTTCTTTTAAAACAATAATGCAGTTCATCAGGTTAGAGCATTGACAGGAGGTTTATGTGTGTGTGCATGTCTTTTTACAACTGGGTGTTTATGTGCTAAGGAGGATACAGTGAATAGTCTAATTATATAAATATATATATATATACATATTTTTGTTTTTCTCTTTTCAATTTGCCCATAGTAAGAGAGGGTCACAGACAGAGGGATCAATTATATGCAATAATATTGTTATATGAAATTATATAGCTGTCATATATCTACTGTAAGTAGATAATGGGATGTTAATGGCAGTTTTATAGTTAAATATATAATGTAATTGTGGTTTTCCACGATTCTTCCTATGTCCCTGAAATCCTACTGTATTTTGTATCAATTTAAATCTTTGCATATCCACTCATCTAGGCAAAAATTTTATTGTCATCTGATCAAAGCTGATACATAACACTATGATATTATTGTAACATATTTTGAATAAAAGTAGTAATACACTATATAATAATAATAATAATAATAATAATAATAATAATAATAATAATAATAATAATAATAATAATAATAATAATAATAATAATTGTTTCTATTATTATTATTATTATTATTATTTTAATAACAGTGAAATATATTATAACATGTTACAACCATTCCCAAACAATGTTGCAACTGTCCCCAGGCCCTGACTCTTTGTACTCAGGTGCATATTGTGAAAATGTACTTTTTAAATCAGCTTTAAACACTCTTGACTATTAACAGATAGATATAAGTTTATTGTATAAAAATTCGGTTTGTCTAATCCAAACCATCTCTGAGTAACAGAGTCAAATGCAAAAAGTGTTGCAAATTTCTCTTGTCTCCCCTATACACAGATTTTTTTCAATCCATTGCCAAATAAATGTTCAAAAAAGAAAAGATGAAGTCAGTTTTAGGGTTGAGAAGATTTACAAGAGTTGAAATTTCAGTAGAAAACATAAGTCAGCTTAAATTATGCATTTATGCCACTCTGTTATTAAAGCCAGAACGGGGTACTTTAAAGAAAGCAAAGTCGAAACAGGGAAACCTAAATACCTGAAAATTATAGTGAAATGTTTTCTCATAAGTAACTTTTTATATAATAATCATGTTTATTATGTAGCAAAGAATACCAATGAAACCATGATCATTTTGTACAAACTTGATTTTGCTTTTAACCGTTTGGCCTGTCATGCCCGTCTTAGCTCAGCTATTCACAGTGATGTCAATTTTAATCAGGAAAGCCACAAATTTCCAGAATATCTGATTAGTGATGATTGAAACCCTAAAAAATAAAAGAATGAAAGCATGATTTTACACAGCTTGGTTATTCAATGCTGTGTGAAAATGTATTAAGTTAAACATTTTTTTTTTTCATTGGCAAATTAAAATCAGAGACCACAGCATCTGACTTCCAAAAATGTTATTGGGTTTGTAGTTGTCTTAAATTCATTTAAAACACAGTAAAATCCTTCAAAAAATTGTTTTACAACGTTAGATTACGAAAGTTCAGTATAAGAATGTGAAACAAGCGGAAGCCACAAAATGTCAGCTAATGCCAGCTGATGAAAATGCATGACTGATCGGTCGAACCGCATGATTTCATATCATGTTCACACACAACTGACTCTAACTATCTGCCTCCTCCTGCTGTGGGATGGTGACAAATCATCCAGAGTGAATAATAGCAATAAGCTATTGATAAACAGAGCTGCTATGAACGGATCAGAGAACTTCATTTACACTTTGTCATAACTGATAAAAAGGGCAACTTATTCCAAACTGAATTAATTTAGGTGAACTAAGTTTTGTGAATGAAGGAACCCTTTAGCCTTCTTGTCAGTGAATAACTTGTGAATCAGGTCTGGCATTAGTTTAGGGTTTGCAAATTGATTTAAAATCAAGAACTGAGTGGAATAAATCAGTCAATATCTGAACTTAGGGATGAGACATCTTTATTTTTTTTTCAAAACAAAATTAACACAATGATTTGTTGTGTCTTGTATTCATAACCCCTTCTGCACAAAGCTGGTAGAAATGTGCACCAAAAGACTCGCAGCTTAACGGCAGTGGAGGTTGGTTCAACAAAATATTTAATCAGGAGACATGAATTTAAATGCATGCTGCACTGATGTGTCAGGTTGAATAGTCACCAACCGCCCACCCCCCAAATCCCAGCGACCCCACAATGATAAGCAGTTGTAGAAAATGGAGAGAGGAATGGATGAATATTTTTGCGAGACACTACATGTGGGAAAACCTGTAAGGTGTAGCACTAACTACAGGGTGGTGATTTCATGCCTGGTCTTCCGCATCCAAATGACAATGTGGTTTTTAGCAGGACAAAGCATTGCTGTTTAGGATGGATGTATATTTCACTGCAAATTGCCAAATAAAGTGAAAGAATTTGTTTTATTACACCTTCTGACAGCACAAGAGTTACTTCATCCAATCATCACATGATAAACAATTACGCTTGTGAAAGATGTTTAAAATTTATTCTACAGCAGCACCTCTTATTGAAGGTAATTAAAACGCAGTTCTTGATAATAAAGACAGGCACAATTAGTTATTTGGGTATAATTGCATTTTTTTTAACTAAATTAATGACTTTTAACAAAAACAATATAAATGCAAATTTGATATTCTATAATTACCAACACGTTTTTCCCTTGAACCAGTTGAACAGACATTAGGCCTTAAGTATCCTGGATGTACAGGGAGGAATGTGACAGGGCACAAACTTTGATTTGATAAATGATGAATAAAAAAAATCACCTCAGGAAGCAGTGCCAAAGGTGGTTTTCATATGACTAATGAAGTTTCAAATACCACAAACGAAAGCATACAATCCAGACAGAAAATCTGTTGTAAAAGAGAAGAAAAATTATTAACAGAATAATTAATCGTTAATCTGTACATAGAAAGTGATTATTTCAGAACAAGGAAATGATTTGCTACTGCTGAACTGCTATAGTGGACGTGACTGTGTTGTTCAAATATCCACTGAGAATAAAAAAAAAAAAAACAAGACAAAATGTCACTACAAAATGTTCAGTCCATAATCATAAAATGGGAACAGTATGGTGCAATGTTAAACCTAACAAGATCAAAAAGCAGCCAGAGACCCAGGGTACCACTGGAGGAGCTGTGGAGAACCACAGCTGAAGCAGGAGAATCTGTTGACATGAGAAATATTAGTTGTGCACTCCACAAATCTTCAGTTTGCCACAATCCATATAGTGGACACAGCAATCATGTGGGACAATATGCTCTGGTTAGAATAGAGCCTAGATGAATTTCTGTCCTGTATCCAAATGCTATATGTGGTGGAAAACTAAATCCCTGAACACACCATGCCCACTGTGAAACATGGTTGTGGCAGCATCATGCTTTGGGGATGTGTTTCTACAGAAGGGACAGGGAAGCTGAAAGAGGTAAAAAAAACAATTGATCTCTCACGTAAAAATCTTGTTAAAATGTTTCAAAGGTTAAGGTTTTAGCATTTCAAACTGTGATCAGCTCAGCTGTATCTTTACATGTGGTAAGACCTCTTGACTATTTGATGAACGTTTTCTGTTGTTTTAGTCTCTGAAACCAAGGTGAGAAGTTTAGTGGCTGCTTTGGAAGCATCCGCCCCTTCAGCATGTTATTTTGTCATTTGTTTCGTAGTCTTACCCCACATTATTTCTCACAGATTCACCACTAAGTGAGAAAAGGGTCTTTTAGCTTTCCTTAAATGTAAAAATTAAATTTGATTTTATATTATTATTATAAAAGTAATGGCTGACATCTTTTGCTACACACTCAAGTCATGCCTGTTGTTTCTCATAACATCGGTTGCAGAAGGACGAGGGGCACAAGTTTACACTAAATGTTCCTTGTAAGCTAATAAAGCATCAGTTTTTTTACTACACATGCAGATATAGAGAAAAATGAAACTCATTTCTAGTCAGCAACTTTGAAAAACAACTGTGGCTGGCAGATTTTATACGCTTCCAGTAATTAAATCAACATTAGTTCAATGAGCTTTAAACAACGCTGACACTGTGTTTGGTAAATCCAAACGAAGAATTTTTTAGCACACACTAAATATTTACTTGGCTAAATATGTTTTTTAAAATATGTTTTTACGCTATGCAACACTGAAGCTTGTTGATTTATTGATTCTGGCTTAATTAACCAAACATCAAAAGATGCACTGTTGCTCATGAATGTATTCACACATCACAGGGACCATAACTAAAGCTTTGTTCAAAGATTACATTTCTTGAATATAGAACATTTTAAGAGTTACTGGCTGTGATTGGTTTGCTTGTAATATTAAGCAATAATCAACATTATACCAGCAATAATTACACGATTTACAAAAGTTACAGCGCTAATCTCACATTAATTTAGAAGCATTGGCTTGGCCTCAGTGAATAAAAACCTAATGTAATAAAATGTGTTTTGGCAACTAGTCAGTTACACAAAGACTTTGCAGAAATCCTAAGCATGCCAAGACACAGTTCTGTTGTGTCAAATGTATGTGTTAGAAACAGACCTGACATGTATAAGAACCATCATGGCCTTTCTTTAGCTGGTAACTGCTTTTGTTGTTTATAGTCACACTGTGTCTAACAGCTATCTTTACAGCTTACCTGGTTACATTACACTTCATAGCCAGTTTACCTGCAGCTCCCATAGATAACTAGAAGCACCAGCTTGCAGTGCGTTATGTCCCAAGGCTTTAAAAACCTTGTTTTTTCTCACTGTCTGACCTTAAATAGGACAAAATGTTTCTTGTTTTACATAAGGTAAGGTTACCAAAATCATTTTAATTTGATAAATGGAAGAATAATGGCAGGAAACACATTTTTTTACAGAATTGCTTTCTTCAAAGTTAAAAGTTTACAATTTGGGGGAAGCCAGGATGATTATGTGATTGCTCTGTAGGCTTCTGGTAGGTTAGTTCACAACATTTAAGTTTATTGATTTCACACCTGTAAATTTATTTTAAGACAACACCTCAGTGAGCGCTACTCCAGTGAACAGGACACGGTGAAAAACACAAAACAAAAAAAACAACAACACCTCAAACATACTATTTTCATGTGTGACATTGTGAGGAAATTAAAAGAAATAAGCCAAGATGTCAGGAGGAGAATTGTGGACCTCAAGAAGTCTAGTTTATCTTTGAGAACCATTTCTAGATGCCTGAATGTGCCACCTTCATCTGTTCAAACAATTATAGGCAGATATAAACAGCAAGGAAATGTCCAACCATCAAATCGTTCATGGGGAAGACAGGTTCTTTGTCCCAGAGATCAATGTGTTTTCCTCCAAATGTTTAGAGACATCTCCTGTGGTCTGACAGAACTAAAATGGAAATTCTTGGTGATGCAGGAAAAAGAGGGAAACTTGCAAGCTTGAGGAACACCATCCCAATTGTAAAGCATGTGCTGGCAGTATCATGTTTTGGGGGTGTGGGGAACTAGTGCACTTCACAAAAGGGATGGCATCATAAGGAAGGAACGTCATGTTGACATATTAAAGACATATTTGAAAATCTCAAGACATCAGCGAGGAAGTTAAAGCTTTGACACAAATGGGACTTCCAAACAAACATTGACCCTAAGCATAACATCAGATGGTTGTCTTTAAGTGGCTTAAGGTTAACAAAGGCAATATTTTAGTGCAGCAATCAAGAAATCCTGATCTCAGTCCCATAGAAAATGTTTGGATAGGGCTGAAAGGGTGTATGCAACCAAGGTGAGCAACAAACCTGTGCTGAATGGGCCTAACTTTAGCAAACAATTATGAAAAGCTTGAAGGATTCCCAAAACATTTGTCTCATGTCATACAGTTAAAAAAATATTTCAACCAAATAATAATGAAATGTATGAAAATTTCTCACTTTGACAAGTTAGATTTTCTGAAAAATCTTACCTATTTATCCTAGGATTTAGCAAAAATAGCAAAAAATAGAAAACAATTTTGCTAATCTAACTGACCTAAAATGGGAAATATTTAATCTGATTTAGGATCAAACATTGCAAAAAAATAAGTTGTGTATTTTTATACAGTGTATGTAAACATTTCATTTCAAGTTTGAGTGTAATGCATAAAGTTTCAGTTGTACGAACGCATGGAGCTGCCACCCAGGCAAAAGAAAAATTTAGCACATTATAATGTGAAAACTTTACAATAACTTTACAACTTTACAATATAAATATTATATTATACTAATGCGGTAATATTTTATTAAAAAAATAAAAATTATATTGTTAGAACAATAAAGCTTTAACATTGTAACATGATACCTCTTATTGTAGGTAAACATAATATATGTTTACCTTATAACATAACGTTGAGGACAGTTTGGGAAAATGTCTTGTCCATAGGAACTGATTAGGGTTTAATTTCATGCTTGGATTGAGCCATGGTGAAATTATGTTGTTACTCAGCAGTTCGGACAGTATTGTGATAATCACGTGTACGCTGAGAAGGAACTTAAAACACATGGGGCTTTACAGGAGGAAAAACTAGTCGGATCCGATTGAGGTGGCAGCATTTCTCATTGACCAACTGCATCAGAAGGTCCCTGGATACAAACGACAACCTGAACTGCATTCAGGCAGGTAATGCTGTCAAGCAGAGTACTGTGAGACATTTTTTAGATGTACCTGGACCCATACAGGATTTGTGCAAAGAGAGAATTGGCCAAAAAATTACCCCAAACTAATGTGGCATGTTGACTCCTATGACAAACTGAAGCCTTTTGAATATGTGTAGATGTAGCAATGGATGGGGTTTCTGAACATAAAATGTTTTACATTCTAACACGAAAACATTTGGTTCTAACAATATATTTTTGATGTTTGCACAATAAATGATCACTTTATACAATATAAATATATTGTAAGAAAAATTATTTTGTTATAATGTGATAAATATGCATTTGTAATAAGGTGACTATATTGTTCAAAGTAAAGTATATTGATGATAAAGATGATTACTTCATCCTCAGCAAGTGAGACAACATTGAAAATAACTGCAGAACCTGATCTGTGTTTGGACTGCTTTGATCCTGTGGAGCTTCCTGAGTTATCAGAAATATTAGCTTCATCTAAACCTTCAACTTGTATGTTAGACCCAAACCAAATTATTTAAGGAAGTGTTCCCTCTGATTACCAGCCCCATTTTAGGTATGATTAATCTATCTTTAGTAAATGGATATGTACCACAGGCTTTTAAGGTAGCTGTAATTAAACCTTTACTTAAGAAACCTTCGCTTGATCGAGATGACTTAATAAATTACAGACCTATATCCAAT
>JAHUTJ010060095.1:0-11627 GCA_036250325.1 Characodon lateralis
ACCTTCCCTCCATCCAGGACTTACACAGGTCTAGGGTCCGGAAAAGAGCTGCTAACATCTCTGCAGACCCCACACACCCTGCAAATAAACTGTTCAGAGCTTTACCTTCAGGTGGCGCTACAGAGCACTGTTCACTAAAACCAGCCGCCACAGAGACAGTTTCTTCCCCCAGGCTGTTTCTCTGATGAACATTCAATAGAGTACAGAACAACAGCATACAGATGTTGCAAATGCACCTTGTTATTTTTATTTATATATGTGTATATTTGTATATTGTAAATATGTATATTCTGTAATGCAAAAACAAAAACCAGAGAGCAAATGTACCGGAGTCAAATTCCTTGTTTGTATGTACGAACTTGGCAATAAAGCTGATTCTGATTCTGATATACTGCTAATATAATTTCATTTAGAGAAATATTTAAAACTCTCCAACTGAATCATTCCCTTTAAATGCCTCATATAAAAGTAAAAAGTTCGGTTCGGTTCCTGTCTGATTGCTGTGGAAAAAACCCCCCTAGAACCACTAAACCTTTAAAAGAACTAACTTTTAAAAGCTGCAACGTTTAACAAAGTGAAATCAAACATACTTTTACCATCTTTCAGCCTGAATGAATCCAGTCATCATTTCCTCACGAGAATCAGGTGACTGCAACAGATCTGCACACATTGCAGCTCCCAGCAGGAACACTTGGGGGGATTTTACTGTGCTGCGGGTTTTCAGTGATTCATCTCAGAGTAAATAAATGCTCCACGGTTTGCAACTAGAAAACATTGATGGAATTAATAAAACATGCCTCCAATATTAAAAACACAACAATCAGGACATATTCGTCTGTATGTGGAGTCTTACCACACAACACAAATGATTCAGATGCTGCTTTATTCTGAAAAAGATTGCATGTATTATCCAACATTTTGGCTTTCTGAGGACCAAATTCACTAACAGTGAAGAACAAAGAAAACAGGCATACAAGCTTATAGTTTTGTACTTATTACAGCATCTCCTCTGAGTCTGGAGATGTTTAGGTTTTGCTCTTCTTCTTCTTCATGTTGCTTATTATTATATTTAACAAGTTGTTGGATAATGAGAACCTCTGATACCAGGGGAAGTTCTGACCTACATTTAATCTTCTTACTTTATCAGTACTCATGGATGTAAGAACAAAAACCACTAAAGATCTGGTCTGACTTCGCTGCACAGCAGAACCACTTCCAACATTTCTAAAGCATTTATTTGGATGCGATTCTGCTGAGGTCTGATCCAACCTATAAGCTGCAGAGAAGTTCTGTCGGGTGGAAACTGAGCTCCAGCGCTCTGAATCTAAATGTGCTTCAGTCACACTCCATTAAAAAGAATTGGACTTGCCTTTGAGCCCCCTCAACAGGACTTTCTCTTTGGATTATCCAAAGTTCTGGTTCCTCTCTGTTCGGCCCACAGGCTTTCTAGAGGATTTAGGCCAAATGTTTCAGATCATTGGGGCTGCACGATGGTGCAGTTGGTAGCACTGTTGCCTTGCAACAAGAAGGTCATGGGTTCGAATCCCAACCGGGCGTCCTTCTGCATGGAGTTTGCATGTTCTCCCCGTGGGTTCTCACCGGGTACTCCGGCTTCCTCCCACAGTCCAAAGACTTGTCTGTTAGGTTAACTGGTCTCTCTAAATTGCCCTTAGGTGTATGAATGAGTGTGTGTGGTTGTTTGTGTGTTGCACTGCGACGGACTGGCGACCTGTCCAGGGTGAACCCCGCCTCTCGCCCATAGACTGCTGGAGATAAGCACCAGCTTCCCCGCGACCCACTATGGAAGAAGCGGTGGAAAATGACTGTTTCGGATCATGGTCCTGATAGAGTCCAGCAGACTTAGAACCTCCTGGCCTTTCATGGTTCATGATACCATCCACCCTAAAGGCTCAGTTATAGTTGTACTTCTGGGTTTTGTGCAGGACTCTGCTGACAGCGCGAGCCTGAACAAGCGCTGTAGGCATTTTTACTTGAAGCTGACGTTGCTGCAGTATTCTCTGAAAACACAGGGGGCAGTATGCTAGATAACAAGAGTAAATGAGTAAAAGAGAGAAGAAGTGCTTCGTGTAACACCAGAAATGGCTTTGTGATTCTGTTTCTTGCAAAGTTTCAGATTCATAAGAGTAAAACAATGAAGAAGAAAATGTTTTTTGACCTCTTTGTAAAAGATCTAAAACTGTAACTAGATACAATTTCGGACTCTTAATATTAAAAAAACTTTAAAAACTTTAAACACTGTTAATGCATACAGTCTAACTCTGTATCCCACATTTCCCTTACCCTTTTTTGTTTGTTGTTTTTGTGAGAAGAAATGATTTATTTGTGCGTTTGCACCTTCAACTTCGTTCATTCTGAATGGAGCATGGCACGGGACAGAACTAACAGAACTTGATCAGCTTATAATATTTTATGCTGATTTTTAAGCAGCTAGAGGAGGCCAATAAGTTGGGATTTAGGTTAAGAAGAGTCAAATAAAGCCAGGTGTGTTAAAGACTCTGCAGAGAACGAGTCCCCATGGCCGTACCTTAACTACTTTTCTTCACCGATTTATACAGGTACATAAAACAAACTGACACTATTTTGAATCAATTTCTGAAACACCAACTTCATGAGTGAAAAATGCATCACCTTCAGTCTTTTCGTCCCATCTTGCAGCTGCAGAAAGGAAGGAAAAAGAACCGAAACAAACGTCTAAACTTTTGAACCTCCACTTTCTGGCTGCAGATGCAATTCTCTCCACTTGATAACAAAACGCAATTAAATGTGAGCGGTGAGATGACGTTGAGTGTGGGTGCGCTGCTGGCTGATAAATTCACTGAAGTGGTTCAGTGCTGTATACCTTTTAGCTTGACACCAGCAGCCTGTGGGCACTGATAAGAGGAGGTGTTACATCACTACCTGCTCAACCTTGCCTTATCAGCACAGACTCGCAGATCAGTGTCACAAATTTGAGCTTTTTTCTCTCAAATCCCAGCTGCCATGTTTGTTGCATTAAATAAAGAGATCTCGAGTTTTCATCTCTGCATCACTTCAGGATGCGAAGTAAATTTAAGTGTTCGTCCTTCACTAGCAGCCCTTTAAATGAGGAGCTGGTTAGTTTTAAGGGGGGTTTCAATATACTTACTCACTTACTTACTCCAAGCTTGCACTGGGAGTGGATCGAGTCCAAGTGTAAAAATTCACAAATATTTTTCACCTAATCAAGGTTTCATTCAGGAGCCCAGAAATAAGAGCAAAACGCAGAATTTACAGCCATTAAAATTGATTTAAATAAGAGTTTAAAGAGAAAATAATTGAAGTAAAGTGATCTGGAAATTAGTTAAAGTTGTGATTGATTTTTTTTATCTTTACAGTTTATCTGCAATCATTCATATCTTCAGAATCATAAAGGAAGTCTGTCATCACCAGGACAGATGTTCTTATTCCCAATTTGTCAGGAAAAAAATCAACCAATAGATAAAAGAACTCCACCAGGTCCAGGACCTGAACCTGAACCTAAACCTGGGCCTGAACTTGAACCTGAACCTAAACCTGAACCTGAACCTGGGCCTGAACTTGAACCTGAACCTGAACCTGAACCTAAACCTGGGCCTGAACTTGAACCTGAACCCGAACCTAAGCCAGAGCTCGGGTTTAGGCTCCTGAGGCTGAATCTAAACCTGAGCCTAAAACTGGGTCTGAACCTGAGTCTGAGTCTGAATCTGAACCTGAACCTGAGCCTGAACTTGAACCTGAACCTGAACCTGAACCTGAACCTGAACCTAAACCTGGGCCTGAACTTGAACCTGAACCTAAGCCAGAGCTTGGGTTTAGGCTCCTGAAGCTGGATCTAAACCTGAGCCTAAACCTGGGTCTGAACCTGAGTCTGAGTCTGAACCTGAACCTGGGGTATGAGAGTAAATGTGGTTCAGATGTTTCGAACAGGCCGGACAACAGAACCAATCCAGCTTTCTTCAACAGCAGCAGAAAACACAACATAAAATAATAAAACCATGTAACACACGTTGAACTCGGATTGCCAACTTTCAGAAATTAAAAAGGGGGCGGAGCTTATGATGCTATTTAAATCTTTCCATAAAAGCTGGTCCATTTACACACCTCCATCACTCAGACGTCACATGTTGTCTTGTGAATGAGGCCCCAATACCAATAAAGCGGGCTTCATTAGGAGAAGGTCTTTGGTCTGCATCATCCATGAGAAAGCCTCACCTTCAAGCAAGGCCTTAGGAATGCTGTCAGCTATTAGTTAATATTACTATCTGCTGAAAGGCTCAAGGTAAATAAGGTTTATGTACATACAGCAGCTAAAGATCACAGGACACCTGGAGATTTGCCTCAAATGTAAACACATTCAAAGTCAATATAATGGATCAGCAACATTTAATTAAAACCTCAGTAGGTCACAAACACAGCCAGGCGTCGGGGCCCAGTCCAATATTTATTTGTCTCTCCCTGGTCTGCATCTAACAAGGCTTGATGTGACATTTTGTGAAATCAATAACTTATGTTAGAGAGCTGAGACAGAACTGATGACAGGAGCTCATGCAAATCTCTGAGGTTCTGAGTCCTCCTAACCCACGGGTCCCTGTCTAAATGTGCTGCAGCCTGATTTCTACAGTCTTCCTCTGTACGTCTGAATATTAAACTCGCTCCTAATCAACAGTAGTAATGAAAACATCGTGCATCTGCAGTCTGAGCTACACCTTCCGTCTATTCGCTCCTCTCTTGTTCGCTGTTTTACAATATTTCTGCAGGACGACTCATTACCCCATTGGAGCGAGGAAAGAAATCCGCACTCTGCATGACGGGATAATTTGTCTGAAACCACCGAGGCCCGGTCAGTGCCACAGCTCCGTCCAGAACCCCTCCGCCCAACTCGCTGAGAAAGCCCAAACAAGACCGACAGCCGAGCAAATGAACAAATAAATAAATAAACAGCATAAAAAATGCAGGCATGTGCATAAATAAATGAAAAAGGCCGAGTTATTTCTTATCAAAGAAAAATGAAATTATACATTAATTATTCATGCATCTTCACGCCTCAAACACACTCACACCAATCAGAACGCTCAACTACCAGGAGGTTCGCCCCACTGGTCGATCCAGGAGGAAACAAGTCTAATTATGACCCACACAGCAGGCAGGATTAAGGCTCCGGTCCAATCAGAGAGCCTTTTTGTCTAATGCTCCAGCAGAAATAACCAACTTAAGGAGTTTTTTCTCAGACTCTTATTGCTTTTAAATCAGTGAAGCTTTAGGAAGTTCACTTTATTCCGGTTATTTTTTCAGATAAAGCAGCCTAAAAAACCTTCCTCTGCACAGCAGCTTTTATCGTTCTGTCTGTCAGTGTAAAACCTCACCTTCCTGTCTTCTCCCGCAGGTACAGCACCTCACTAAAGCATCCATGGACCTTTTCGCATCATATCAAGTTACAAACACCAACTTCAATGTTTTTCATTGGAGTTATACGTGATAGACCAGCACAAAGTAGGGCATAGCTGTGGGACGAATTCATGGTTTTAATGTTTGCTTATTTTTGCAAATAAACATCTAGAAATTCTGTCATGCATTCATATTTAGTCTTTTGCCAGATGTTGCTACCACCTTTGAACATCTAGAAACTAAAGTTTTAAATCATCCTTTCCAAAATAGCTCATAGATATCTGATATAAACCATACATTGTATCTCTGGCTAGATGTTCAGGCTGATTCTCCTGCTGGAAGGTGAACTTCCACCCAGTCTCAGGTCTTCCCTGTCCTTGGTGAAGAGCACCATCCCCACATCAGGATGCAGGCACCACCATGTTTCACTGTGAGGATGCTTCAGGGTGATGAGCAGTGTTGGTTTTTAGCCACACTTGGAATTGTGCATGTAGCCAAAAAGTTCAATTGCTCATTGAGATCCCAGAGAGCATCTCAGGTGATTTCTGAAGGTAAGTGGTTGCACGAGATTTTATTTAGGAGTAACAAAGTTAAGGGGACTCAATACAAATGTACGCCACATATTGCAAATTGTCATTTATTAGGGTAAAAGGTGTAAAATAAAATCCAAATAAAACAAAGTTTGTGGTTGGAACAAAATGTGGAAAAGTTAAAGGGGTGTGAATACTTCTGTCCAACATTGCTCTGAAAGGAAATGACCCAAACACTGAGAGACTGCCTGAGTTCTACTTGATCAAACAGACATTATCCAGTTCTGGCTCTGGTAGACGATCCAAAGAGTAAAAGGCAGATGGAAGATCAGCTAAATAAACTTCTGAATGAAGAATGAATCTCACATTTAATGCAAGAAGAGACCAGGTTAGTGTGGTTAGATTTAGAGAACAGCTGTGATAGAGTAGAAGATGCAAATATAAAACAATGTCTGCGGTTCTCCTTATTTTGATTTATTGCTTTGCAGACAGCAGCAATAGTGTTCAGTTCTGTACTAATGGACGTTCAAAAGGGAAGGATAGCATAAATTTACTGCTAGGGATGTTTCATCAAACTAATCATACTAACAGGGGGTTGTCATAGTGATTAGTCGATTAAACTGCAATAACTAACTGCCAGTACAAAAGCAGAGGCATACATATGAACTACGGTCACTCTTTGTTTGGACTAGGACAAATCATGCTCAGGTCATGTTCTAATGGTATTGCTTGATGAGACATTAGCACAGTTAATTACAATGTTAATGAGGAATCAGAATCTGCAGGAATCAGAACGTCAAAGCTTTAAACAAAACGGGTCCTGGATCAACGTGGATTGAAAGGCCACTCAGAGAGGAAGAAGCCATTACTCCAAACGCAACACAAAAAGCAGATTACAGTCTGTCAATGTCCTCAGGGATGAAGGTTTCACTTTGGAGACATGTCCTGTGGTCTGAGGACACAAAAATGTGTTTGGACATAATGACCATTGTTACATTTGCAGGAAACAGGAGGAAGTGTGCAAGAACACCATGAGGTATAGGAGAGGCTGCATCATGATGTGGGGGCATTTTGCTGCAGGAGCAACTGGTGGACTTCACATAATAGAGAGCATCTCAAAGAAAGTAAATTATGTGGAAACATCTCAAGACATCAACCAGGAAGTAAACATTTGGGGACAAATGGGTCTTCTAGATGAGTGTTTATCAACCCTGGACCTTAAGGCACACTGACCTGCATAATTTAGATGTTTCCCTGCTTTAACACACCTGATTCAGATGATTGCACTTCAGCAAAAGCCTGTTAATCAGTCATCAATTGAAATCAGATGTGCTGAACCAAGGAAACATCTAAATTATGCAGGACAGTGTGCCTTTAGGAGCACGGTTGAAAAACACTTTTCTAGATGTCCTGCAAGCATACCTCCAAATTAGTCCAAAGTGGCTGAAGCAGAACAAAGTCAATGTTCTGGAGTGTCTATCACAAAATCCTGAGAGCTCTAAAGGTGTGTGTGAGCAACAAACCTGACCCAGTTACAGCGGTTCTGACAGAAGGAATGGACCAAAATTCCAGCAAACTGATGTGAAAAGCTTGAGGAAGGTAACGCAGAATGCTCGGCCCAAGTCCTTCAGTTTAAAAGGTAATTCTACCAAATATTGAGAAAACATTTTCGCTCCTGTTCTTTTATAATTTGATTAACCCTAAATGACCTGAAACGGTTAAAGTTTAGTCTAATTGAATGTCGGGTAAACATCTGGTTTCAACTGAACATCCTGAAGAAGAAAAACGCAAACCTCAATGAGTTTCCGTTCATAGCTGGCGGCGAGCTCCTCAACGTCCCCGATGAACTTGTTCTGCAGCGAAGGAGCCTGCTCTTCGTTTGAGCGCGACATGGACAACACTGCAGGACAAAGAGACAGAGACAGGACCAGTTAGGTCCATCAGAACGTACCCCAGCATGCTCAGCATGTTTCATCAAACTGAAGGTTGCAACCAGTGGTAGAGGTGGAATTTACTGCTGTCGTAGCCCACTGGCTGTTATTTGAAACATTTTGCTCCAGTCTGCAGATTATTAGCCAAAAAAGATCTGTGTTTCATCCATATTTTAATTATGTCAGACTGACAGAGACATGAGCGCTGTAGCTAATCCCTCAGAAACTCCTGTAAGCTCGCTCCCTGTCGCTCTCTTGTTCAGTAAAGGATGCTGGAGCGCTCACAAGAAAACTCGCCACTGCTCTGTCAAAATGATAAACTGTCTCCATTTTACCCTAGCTGTTTGCTGAAACTTTCTGTTCAGATGGAGTTTCCAGGTTCGTTTCTCGGCTGTCGCTTGATAACAGGCTGAAGTCATGACACTGCAGTCAGATGATGAGCTTAGAAGCATCAATTAATCAACTTGCCTTCATAAGTAACGGCAGAACCTCCGTTTCTTCGTTTTTAAAGGTGGGTAAGATGGATTGTTTTTCGCACAGCAAAAGCAAATAAACGACCACACAAAAACAACACAGGACAGACAGGCTGAGGTTGAAGGGAATGAAATAAGGTCAGCCTGTCCAGGGGCTCCGAGGAGCTCAAATAAGCCTGCTGTGATGGTTCTTCAGGAAGAAGCCTTTACGGCTGGACCGTGATACCGGACTGTAGTAAACCTACAGATGCAATAATATATGCAGAATGTTCTACTGGTTCTGTCTGTTGATAAAAACCTTTGGATCCGTTAGATGAAGCAGCGTGCTGCTGGTAATAAAAACACTGCTGCTTTAAATCTGATTCACCAACTAAATATGTTTTCATCCAGCTTAATGGATGAAATATGATGTAAATAATAAATATAAATAAATGATGCTGGAGGCTGGGATCAAATACTGCTGCACCTACAACCCCCACTGAGAATTAGCTTTATGGGTAATATTCAAAAATGTTCAGATGTTTGAAATGAAATAATTATTCAACAACAATTAAATGTCTCAATACAACTTAAATCACAGAGTCTTTCCAAATTCAGCACCAAATCCGATCTTTACTGGCCAACATTATTCAACCCCTGAAGAGTATTCTTTGTAAGAGCCCACATGTGTGAATCAGGTGTGGTCTCAGGTGAGTCCGACCCAACCAACCCAGGGCGTCATTAGCCTAATCAGGTGCGTTTGAGGTAGAACTCCTCAGAAACCTGGACCCTTCAAGGTGACATGGCTGAGGCGAGAGAACTGTCCAAAACGTTCCTTGTGCACAAGACAAGAAAAAGGATCCACAAAGGCAGCAGAGGTTCTAAATGTTGGAACAGTTAAAGGAACAGATGATGCGCCACCTGGTGGCAGAAAGAGGAAGCTCTGCCAGATTCTTGAGCAGGAGGTCAAATACTTGCGACTGACTGCAAAGACCTGCAGGATGTGTCTGCTGAACAGTGAAGGGATCCATGTCTGAACTCCAACACTGACCCGATTAAAGACATGAACCCGTGGTGGAGCAGGCTGGATTTCAGAGCTAATTTGCAACCCCTCCCCTGGCTGAGCTGTTGACAAACAGAAACACAAAGCGCTCTAAAAGACTCTGGATGTGGTAAAATAATTACAGCTGATCATTTTCTTCACCATAAAGATAAAAAACACCTCAGAAAATAATGTGAGTAGAAGGTGTTCGATGAACGGCGACGACTGTATGTAACTGGATACAAAACCTGGATTAGCTTTTAATGTTCAGTTCAAAACACAAAGTCAACAAAGACATAAAGATGCAAACTGGCAAAAACGACTTTCTCCCTGCTCTCACTTTTTCCATGCAGTTGGATCCATGCGTCTGCCGCATTTAATGCTGTCGATAATGAAAAACAAACAGGACACGAGCAAAGAAAGGTAGATGTGGGACAGAGGCGAGCCAGAGAGGGAGGGAGGGGACCACACAGATGTTCTGGGCGCTGTGAGAACAAGCAAACAGCTGGTCTGAAATAACAGGACTAAGCGAGCCAGAAACCCAACAGCTGCATGAATGTGTCCTACAGGGCTGGAAAGAAATCGAAAGAAATTCAAAACTGATACTAAAATGCAGGAAGATCTATTTTTAAGGAGAGAAGCATTGATTGTCCTAACCAAAAGACTTAGAAGAACCATCAGGACGACTTCAACTAGAAAAATACATTTAATCAGGATATGCTGATCATCAAATACACAAGCTGGTTATAATAGACAGATAGAAATATAATATATAGATATATAATGGATAGATATAATAGATCATTTAGAGACATTGAAAATATTACAGAGTAAAGTGGTGCCTTACTAAATCAAAATATTGCTGTTTTTCTTATTTTAAACAGAGGCCAAACATAAAGACCCGGAATCAGATCCAGTTCCTTTAAAAACAGGTGTTTCCTTTAAATTATACACACAGATATACCATAGTGTTGGTCTCTCTATGTGAAGGACCCGTTCAGCTGAGACCCTATTCTCATTTGGACAGACAAGAGTCTGGAAGCCAAAGCAGAGTGCACCTCAGTCCATAAAAACGCCATTCAAAGAGTTCAATTTGAATGCAGTGTTTAGTCCACAACACAATGTCCATGCAAGACAAAGTCTGAAGCTCAAATTTAAGATGGAAGGAAGAGGAAGTCAAGAGAAATGCTGTCTGGGAGTAGAAGCTTGGAGACGTAACAAACCGGCACCCGGCAAAGAGACCTAAAAGCTCTCTGTGACAAGTCCAGTCTGCCTGCAGTTCAGCACAGTAGCAATAGGAATCTCTGGCATCACTCGGAAAGATATTTTCATTTCTGATCCACTTCTGACCAGCATTACTGTCAGAACAGTCCTCTAAAGTACAGGGTCATAAATAGCCTGCCTTTTTCTAGAAAGCCACACATTGATTGTGAAAGTCTCTCTTTTTACCACATGATGAGTCTGTTTTACTCATGAAGGTATAACTGCACTACGGTTACGTAGCTCTCAAAATCAGCATTCTTTCATCCGTCACACCACACAAACTCAATCAGTCCATCTACACTTAGTTTTCTTGCAAAAACGCCTTGTTTGGCCACAAATAGTCCCTTCAAGCTGATGCCAAACATGTGGTGAACAAAAAGGTTGCAGATACACAATCGGGCTGCAGCTGCAAACACGCTCTCCATCATTTGACGCAGACACAGAGAAAAAATTAGCCACAGCTTTAGTTAATTATCGTGGAGGTTTGTTGATTTAACATGATCAGCGGTCATCAGCAGATGTTTTTATCAGGGGACACACAAAAAGTAAAAAATGTTAAACCATTTCCTTGCCTGATACCCTTTCTACTCACAACCTACAGCTGTGGTGGTCTGACTGTTTACTCCCTGCCCAAGCTGTGTTGACAAAAGAAAACTGAATAACTGGTTGTTGCTGTACATCTCTATTGTACACCACTCATAACTGACACTGGGGCGCACAAATTAATATCTGAACATACCTGCAGAATGTGATCAAATGGCTGTTGTCAGGAGTTCCTGGGTGCTGAGGTTATGCTGACGACAGCTGGTAGCTCAGTGTACAGTGGATTTAAAAAGTTTACACACCTCTGTTAAAATCCCTGTTTCATGAGATCAAAGCAGCTACAGTGAGAAGCTGAAGAACAGCCTTTCTACTGGTGATGCTTCAGCTGTATGGACCGGTCTGAGAAACCTGACTGCCTACAAGAGCCCCTCCACCCATCCTGAACAGAGTCGTCTCCTGGCCA
>JAHUTJ010060096.1:0-11621 GCA_036250325.1 Characodon lateralis
GACTTTGACTTGGCCATTCCAACACCTGGATACGTTTATTTGTGAACCATTCCATTGTAGATTTGGCTTTATGTTTTGGATCATTGTCTTGTTGGAAGATAAATCTCCATCCCAGTCTCAGGTCTCTCTTTGCAGACTCCAACAGGTTGTCTTCCAGAAGGGTCCCCATCCATCTTCCCATTAATTTTGACCATCTTCTCTGTCCCTGCTGACAAAAAGCAGGCCCAAACCATGATGCCGCCACCACCATGTTTGACAGTGGGGATGGTGTGTTCAGGGTGATGAGCTGTGTTGCTTTTACGCCAAACATATCATTTTGTATTGTGGCTAAAAAATTGGATTTTGGTTTCATCTGACCAGAGCACCTTCTTCCACATGTTTAGTGTGTCACCCAGGTGGCTTGTGGCAAACTTTAAACCAGACTTTTTATGGATATCTTTGAGAAATGGCTTTCTTCTTGCCACTCTTCCATAAAGGTCAGATTTGTGCAGTTTATGACTGATTGTTGTCCTATGGACAGACCCTCCCACCTCAGCTGTAGATCTCTGCAGTTCATCCAGAGTGATCATGGGCCTCTTGGCTGCATCTCTGATCAGTCTTCTCCTTGTTCGAGATGAGAGTTTAGAGGGACGGCCGGGTCTTGGTAGATTTGAAGTGGTCTGACACTCCTTCCATTTCAATATGATTGCTTGCTCAGTGCTCCTTGGGATGTTTAAAGCTTGGGAAATCTTTTTGTATCCAAATCCGGCTTTAAACTTCTCCACAACAGTATCTCGGACCTGCCTGGTGTGTTCCTTGGTCTTCATGATGCTCTCTGCGCTTTGAACAGAACCCTGAGACTATCACAGAGCAGGTGCATTTATACAGAGACTTGATTACACACAGGTGGATTCTTTTTATCATCATCAGTCATTTGGGACAACATTGAATCATTCAGAGATCCTCACTGAACTTCTGGAGTGAGTTTGCTGCACTGAAAGTAAAGGGGCCGAATAATATTGCACGCCCCACTTTTCAGTTTTTTATTTGTTAAAAAAGTTTGACACATCCAATAAATTTCATTCCACTTCACGATTGTGTCCCACTTGTTGTTGATTCTTCACAAAAATTAGAATTTTATATCTTTATGTTTGAGGCCTGAAATGTGGCAAGAGGTTGAAAAGTTCAAGGGGGCCGAATACTTTCGCAAGGCACTGTACACCCTGTTGGTACCATGTCGGAACCGCTTTTGCTCTGCGAACTGCCTTAAGCTTATATGTGAAAGGGGATATGATTCACGTCTTTTTAGGCTTGAGGACTTATTTCACGTATATTCAACAGTATTCCTTATAAAAATGAATTTGACTGCTGCATCCTTTGCCTATACTTTCTAAAAAAATTGAGTGAGCCTGTCTGATAAATCACTGGTTTCATACAAAAGTACATATAGTAACAGCAGATGAAGATCAAGTAAATTTATTGCGATTGTTGCAGGAGATGACAACCCTTCAGCTGGTTGTTCTTACTGTAATCATTCTAGGGGGACTTGGGAAATATCATCTGTCACAGACCATGTACTGCTCCAATTCTAGGTCCTTTTTTAGCCGAGTGTACGCAGAATACCCAGGTGTCTTTGCTCTGGACATGAGTCTTAGCAGCTGACATGTTTGAACTTGGGTATGACATTTTCAGTGATAAAGAGGGCTTGACATGCTGTGCAAGGTCATATTCCTTAATTGCAGCCAAGATAACATCCTGTCATACTATAACATACTGTCATCAGCCCTAAGGAAAAAATTTATCCAGGGATCATAAAAAGTGTAAGTCTAAGCCACACATTTTAAAAGATCAAATATGTTTTCAAGCTTAAAATACAGTTTTCAGTCTCAAAATCAAGAATTAATGTGTTATGAGGAAGTCTTGAGGAAACACACTGAGCTACTAATGAATGCAAGCAAGTTCAAAGGATGCATGCTCCATGCTGTCAATCATTAAACACCTGCTGGGATTGGGATGTAGCCAAAAGGGCAACCTGTTTAAAGGATGCAGCCCATATGCTTCTTTCTTTTTAGTTTGACATACTTAATTCTTGTTTCTGCACCTCAGCTGACTGAGGGGAAGTCAAACCCCCGAGTTGACACTATCTCTTCCTCTATCTTTCTTTAAAGGTGAATGCACTGGGTAGACTTGCACTGTGCTGCTAATTGAATTTGCATTCCCATTTTGGGTGTAATTAGCATCAGAACTGAAGCAGCAGTTTATGGTGTGGTCACCTGTGTCTGGCTTCCAGCGTGTTCTGTGATCGACGGCGACAATGTTTCTTGCTGATGTTCAGGCAAAAATTCAGTTCTGGTTTCTTAGGAAACACAACTTTAGCACATTAATACAGAACTTTACACTGTTCACACACACATACACACACACACACACACACACACACACACACACACACACACACACACACACACACACACACACACACACACACACACATTAGTACAAATAAAGACGTTTTTATGCAAAAGCAATTTTAACATTAAAGATTCATAGTGGTACATTTATTCCCAGATTAATTCTAGTAAGACTATTGGTACTTTATTGGCTTAGTGAGCACCAGTCTAAAACAAACTCTTTGCTACAAAACGTTTAACTAAGCTAGTTCCAAAATGAAAAGCAAAGCAAATGATCCCTGTTTCCAACAGCACCAATATTTTTTATTCAGTTTGCAGTTACTAAAACAGATTTCTTTGCAAGCAGGGCCTGTTGAATGCTGTGTTTGTCACCAGCTCCATATCATCATCATTTCACAACTGCATTTAGTATTTACTCAGGTTATGTTTCAGTCATACAAATTGTTTAATGATCTGAAACACCCAAGTGTGACAACAAAGCTAAGAAAAGGTTTCTGTAAGGAGGAAAAACACATTTTTACAGCACTTTAGGTAAAAAGATATTAACTCAAACTAAAACAAAATACATTATTCTGTAAAAACATTGTATTTGGAAACAAATAACTATACATCAGAATCTAAAAACATCAATATGTTTTACAGTTACTGCTGCTGAACAGTATAGTGGCAGTAAGTGAAAATGTCTCTAAACTGTAACCAGTAACGCAAGATGTCCACTTTATTGACTAATTACAATTTCCACTGAAACTACAATCTATCCACAAAAGTAATTCAAAGTAGTGAACCAAATATTAGTTTTAACAATCAAATTTGACCTCAGTTGTTAGTTGATGCTTCCAATATCTTTTTCTCTGTAATGGTGAGAAGGACTGGCAACATATTTCTGAGGGGTTCAGCATTTCTGCCTGACCATGTGGCTTTGAAAAGCATTTTCTGTGTACTAAGGGTGGCCACCCAGTAGGTAGCGGTGTATGGGATAACCTGCTGGAGTCCAGTGAAGTAGCTTATGTGGAAGTATACCGTCAACACCTACCCACATACAGGAAAACAGCTTTTGGACAGCACTAGACAGTGACACTTTTCATTCTCCCTTTCCCCCACACCCCCCCTTTGTTTGCTGACAGGACACCTGTAACTTGTAACTCTATGCGTTACATTAACGCTCAGCTTGGACTCCTGCTTTACTTGCACAATGATCACCTGCACTGTTGTACTGNATTATATTGTAGATATGTTTATACTGTTTAATTTGTATTGTATTGCACCGACTACGCCAAAACAAATTCCTTGTATGTCCAAAAACGTACTTGGCAATAAAGCTTTTCTGATTCTGATTCTGATGAAAGGGTTGAAGCTGTTCTCACACATCTCTGCAAACAACATCGCTTTATATGAAGCTGCAAACATTTAAAGATTATTCTGAATGTTAACAGTCTTTTCTTAAAGAAAAAAAAACACATAAAAGTGCACGACTTCTAACCTTGGGCTGGTGATCAGAACTTGTTGAAGAAAATGGTGGATGGTATTTCAGAAAAATGTGCATCAAAGGGGAAGAAGTAAATTAAAGTAGTTTTACTCCTTTTTTGTTCTTGTTTGGCAATTTAAATCCAGTTGGGTTTTTCAAACAAATCATAAGTAAAGAACATTTTTATTGTTCTTGTCTCACTCATATGTGAAAAAGGTAGAGCATGGAGACACCACTTAGCACCACTTTCATGAGCAAAATTTAAAGATACAGCAGTTAGAAACTGAAGACCATGCTTTGATGAACCCAGATCCTCCTTTTTGTCCAGCAGCAAACAGCTGAGAGACACGAACAGTTTCAGATTCAGAGATTTCACTTATTAGTCACAACCCCTTAAGCAGATCTTCAAAAACAATAAATGTCTCTTAAAGCATTTATCAGATACCTAACTAAGTCCTAATGAGTCTCTGTCTAATAAGCTAAACAAAGCAGCATTATCAAACAGGCCACATCCCTCTATTAATTCAGCTCTCAATTATTTTTTGTGTTTAATTAAACTACACAGCCAATCTGGTGCTATACATTATTACATTGAACCAGAATCTTTGAGTGAGAGTGGGAGGAGCACAGACTTAATTTTGGCACAGCAGGGTGGGTGAAGAATCTCATTTATGCTTGAGGTCCCCTGCTGAGTTTGTCTCCCCATGCAAAGTTGATGTGTGCGGAGGAAACTGTTATTACAACTTTCTAAGATCATAACTCTCAGCTGCTTTGTTTTCAACTTGATCAGCACATACCATAAAGGAATTCTGTATTTTCTCCGTGCTACAAAATGTTTTTTAAACAAAAATGTACCTCTGTATTTTTTGATCATTAATGTTCAACGAAAAGATTTTGACAAATTCAAATTACAGGAACTGTCTAGGTTCACCCCCGGTAAAGATGTGCAAAACGGCATAAATTCATGTTTTGTTGCAGCAGCAGAGCTGCGCACTGAACAATTTTAGAAAAATCCAACCTTTAATTTAAATGCATTTATTTAGTGCGGGTAAAAATCCTTGTTGCCAAATCATTGTTTTTAACTGAACCTTTACTCCAGTTGTTAAACTTTGTCCAGCCTCCTTTTGCCAACAGTTGGATCATTTTGTGTTCTATAACGTTTCCCATGATTAAAACAGATGGAAAGAGGGATCTTTGATCAAGCAGCAGAATCTCTCGAGATGATCCAGAGTCCTGGGTCCTGTCTGATGTTCTCCTCAGCTGACTCCACAGGTTTTCTAAAGGATTTAGCTCTGCGGACTGAGATGACCATGGAGGAAGGTTGATTTTAAGTCTAGTGAACCATTGCTGTGTTGATTTGGCCTTATGTTTTGGATCATTATTCGATGAAAAGACTTTTAGTTTTCTGGCTGAGGCTAGCAGTTTTTTATTGAAAATGTCCTGGAATTTTAAACGTTTCAGTAACATTTGGAAGGAAACAAGCCCACAGCAACACAGATTATTCTGTACAGTTACTAACAAACATGAATTACTGCCCTGGAGCGTTTGTTGCTTGGAAAAGTGTAATTTTAGCCTTATTTGATCAAATCACGTGGATCCAGGTCAAGTCCTAAAGTCAATTCCACATTTACATTTACCTTTGTGATGGTAGGACGAAAAAAGGCTGCTTCCGAACAACAAATAGTTAGCATGTAGCTAGCATCTAATAGTTTTTTATGGTTTCATATGACCCCATGAAGCCACTTGTTACACCAGTTCTTTATCAGTAAGCTTTGGGGACTTCCTGACCTCCCTGACCATACTGCTCGCTCTGTGGTGACAAGATCAACAGGACTTCTCAACCAGCCTGATTGACAAGTTTTGGCATGCAGCTATTTCCTTGTAGCCATTTCCAGACTTATCAGGAAAAACTTGTGGCGCTCCAGTGGCATATTCTCTTGTATTTCCCATTTTAAAGAATGGCTAAATGAAATGGTTTTGGAAAGGGGAAGAGGAAGCTATGGCTTAAAATTCCTGACACTCAATAAATATTAATTAGGGAAAAATCAAATCTTCAGTCAGATTATTTTTATAGAAATTGTTAGGGATGCCAATACTTGTGTAGCAGGGCTTTTGTGAAAACACATTTTGTGAACTTATGATCTTTAATTCACAAAATTAATATATTCAAATTAAAGGCTGAATTTTTATAAATTTAGTTAGTGTGAGATGATGCTGCTGCAGTAACAGATGTATTTATGCTAAAGCCTTTCAGACACTGGTGGGGCCAGTGTGTGTGAAGGATGCTTCCATCTTTTTAAAGAAATCTTATTTCCAGCAACGGCATTGTTGCTCTACACAGCGTGATGACCTTGTGATTTATTACTCGGACGCTGTAAAATATGAACACAGACAGAAAATAGCATTGCTGAAATGAACATTTTTCATCACCACTATATCAGAAGCTCCTTGCCAACATATCAAATGGACATGAGCTGTACGTTCTGAGGCACTTTGAAGTTATTTCCTCATATACGGCACTGGGCCCGCTGAATAAGACGCATTCATAAATATAAATGCTTATTTTTTATCAAACTAATGCATTTCAAACCAATGTTATAGTCTGCCGTGCTCATAACAAAGAGCGCTGACTTGTTCATTTCATTTTATAGACACTCAGTCGAACGGCTGAAATTAAAAATAAAGTATCTTCACAGCAGATGTCCATGTGTCTCTTTACAAAGCACTCCCAGCAGCAGTAAAAACCACCACCAAATACCTCTGTGAAGGTTGGATTTTATGGATATGCTCTGTCATCCAGTTTATCAACGTAATGAGAAAAATTGTATAAAAGAAAACTTTTCAGGGTTGCTTTAACCGATGTAGTTAGGTGTGACATAATTGCACAATTTAGGAAGAATACTAATCATCAAGTAGATGAAAAACACTATTGCCACTGTTAATAGGTTAAATATTCCATTTTAGGAAAAAAAAAAATCTGAATTAAGATTTCACCTGATTATCAACTCTGTTCTTGTTAGCAAAAGGATGAACTGGAAATTTATTTCACAGGTTTTCCAGACAAGAATAATAGCTGGCATTGAATGGGGCACTGTTTGTAAAGTTAAACACAGTTAACAGCACTATTTTGTCATATTTAGCCCAACAAACATATAAAACTGGGTGTGAATTTTATAAAGCCCCTTTTCGTCACATTTATTTTATTTATTTATTTTTGCTGGAATCAGATATTTACATACACTGTATAAAAAAGCCACAAAATCTTTTTCATGTCTCACATCAAATCTGACTAAATGTTTTAGGTCGGTAAGGATTAAAAACTATATTTTTTATTTGCTAAATGCCAAACTGAGACATTTCCACACATTTGCCTGATAATTACTAAAACTGCCTTAAAACTGTATGACTTGGGTCAAAAGTTCTAGGTATTTTTCCAAAAGCTTTCTTACAAAAGGTTGCTGGGATTTTGGCTAATTTCTCCTGACAGAACTGGTGTAACTGGGTCAGGTTTGTAGGCCAACTCGATCACACACACATTTTCAGCTACAAAACATTTGGTCTGTTGTCCGAAATCCCCTTCGTAACTAATTTGCCATAGGGTCGTTGTCCATTTTTAAGACCTATTTGTGTCCAAGCTTTAGCCTCATGCCTGATGTTGTGAGATGTTGCTTCAATATTTCCACAAAGTTCTTTCCTCATGCCATCTATTTCGAGCAGTGCATCAATACTTCCTGCAGTATAACACCCCCACAAGATGATGTTGCCACGCCCATAATGATGGTCATTATGACAAAAATCTTCAGTTTTGGTTTCATCATACCACAAGAAATGCCAACATAAATTAAGGTCTTTATCACTGAGCACATTTGTAAACTATAGTAGCTTGTTTTCTGTTGCTTTTGAAGTTTTGGCTTCATGCTCACTGAGTGGCCTTTCGGCCCATATTGGCGCAGGACTGCCCACCAAGTAGACAAACTCTATTTGTTTCCCTGTTACAAAAATGACTAGAATGTATGTTCGGCACATCGATTGAAAAATTCCCATCAAGCTCATTTTAGACTGCAGAGCAAAGGTTTCCAACTCCAATCGTCTCAGAGCTGCAGCCCTGCAACGGTTAGATAAATCCCTGCTCTAACGCACCTGAATCCAATGATTGAGCCAGTCATTGGATTCAGGTGTGTCACAACAGAGATGCTTCTTGAAGTTGGAGGACAGCACTTGTTGAGTAAAAAAGATGGAGACCCCTTCTATAGTGCGTTCCTCTGTTCATTTTCTTTTAAATAAATAGTGACAGATTTTTTTAAAGTATTGTTTAGTTTTTTATTATAAACTTTTTAAATTCTTGGTCCTGTTAGGGACTTCTCTGAATACCTTGAAGTGACATATCTAGTGAAATTGGACCCTAGTGCAGATAAGACAGCAGTAGCCTCATGTTGTTGAAGGTTATGTTTATTGAAGGAAACTGACTTGGAAAACACAAGAAGATAACTTCTGAGAAGAGCGAAGGAACTGGACTGCAGGGAATCCAAGATGGAGGAAGCTGCCGCTGTGAACAAACATTGGTGAACAGAAGAATCTGGCAGGGAAGGGAGGAAACAAAGAGGCTTTAAACTACTGGGAGAGTTGATGAGGACCATGTGGGACGATGTAGTGCAGCTGGGGCAGAAGCAGATCAGGGAAACCAAGGAAAGGAGACTAATAAACAGAATGAACACAGAGGGAGCTGAACAACAACACAAAAGCTTCTCCTAACCCAAAGAAAAAAAGACTAAAATAATACACACAAAAAACACATAATAATAAATAATAAGAATACAAGAAAGGACCAAGGAACTCTAATACAGAAAGACGTTAATGGCAATAATAAACAACCCAGCATCAAAAACACAAACACCTGTGGATCATGACATGAAGGCCCTGAAGGCTCGCCTCTGCTGGTTTGTCATGACAATCTCCTATTACCAAAACATACACAGGCTTTATAAATGCACTAAGATGAAGACCTGATAAATGGAATCTGAGAACCCACCACTATATGTTCAGTAGATACAAAACAATTATGAAAAAGATGATGATGAAAAAATAAAGATGGTCCCTATAAAAACTATTTGTCAGAAAAAAATCTAACAAACAATGAAAACAAGAAGAAGGAATCATAAAGCAATATAAAGTTCCTAATGTATAAAATCTACACAATTTAAAGTATCTAAATTCAATGATGAAAGTCACATACCAACCCTTCAACCATGGCAGTTTTACTCCAATATAGTTTTCAGCATCTAAAAATAAATATAGGAAGATAGCAGACTTAGTGATTGCTTTGTAGGTAGAAAATTACAGGTAAGACACTTTAAAGACCTGTTTCCCTGACAGCGTTAGCCATCTGCCAAAGTGATTTCTCAGTGCGGCTCTGAAGTCTCTCCTCACTGTCTTACAGCTCTCTGTGTTGTACTGTATTGTCACAGAGGTGACAGCACAGCTCCATTTGCCACTTCACAGGGATCTACATCAGTCTTCTGCTGATGTCTCTGCAAGGATTAGAACTGAGGGAACAATTTCCCCAAAAGGACTCATGCTGCTTTCCCACAAGGAAGATAATAGATGCATGCAAAAATGTCAGAAATTTCTCATTCCTCTTGTAGCAGCTTTGCTCCCTCCAAACAGCCAGCAGTCACAGTGAATGTCCTTCTGTCAGGAGAAGGTGGTGCATTTTAGAAAGCTACAACACTGAAGCACCAAGAGTGACACTTTATTATTTCAATGTATTTCCTTGTCTAAAGGTTTGATCTGTTAGGAACAGATTAGATGATGAGTTAACATGATTTGAGATGAGATCAGTCTAAGTAAGCTAGACAGCAGTAGAAGCTTGTTGATGTTAAACTAACAGAAACAAAACCAGTGTTCCACCAGAACCAGCAGAGATGACACAGATCAGAGATCTCCAGTTTTCAGACAGCTGCTTTGTAGCTTTGCAGCCATGCATAATTAGTTTCTAATTTTCTTAAGAATCATCCTTTGGTAGAAATATGTGTGGCTTACGATGAATGAGTTTAATATTAGAAACTTATGTGCATGTAGGAACCTGTGTCTGTTTCTATACAACGAAGATTACAATAACCCTGATATACATACAAGGTATACTCCTTTATTCAAAGAAATGTTGTAATGAACGAAAGTCATTGTATCTGGCTTACTCATTTAGCTTGTGTGCAAAGTCTGCACGTACTCCCTCAGTTACATACTTCTCTGATTTGGAAAATAATTCTGATTGCTCATAGTGCAGAGTTGTGCCTTGGCAATGACCGATTTCCACCTGGAGGTAATATTTTACCCATTCTGGGGCTGATTCAGTAAAGAATTGCATGCCATCGGTATCTACAAAATGGGAGCAAAGCATAGTTTGTGCTTCACAAAACCATTGCAATGGGAGATTTGTGCCTTCTCTCTGCCGCATGTTGCACATATTTACATGAAGTATGATAGCCAAGCAGTCTGGGAAAAAAAAGTCAAGCAATTAGCAGTAAATATTCGCCATTTGCTGAAAGCTTGGAGTGATTGTAATGCAGGATAAGAAAGAGAAATACAAGCAACTTGTGAACTGTTACGTTTAGAAAGAGAGGGCAGGCAATTTTAAACAAGACATCATTTATATGTTCTTCAAATCCCTGCTTAACATTCTTGTAAAAAACAACAGTAATCTTCGAATAAATTGCCAAAACAGAGCTTGGTTTTTATCTTTGAATGAGTCTGTTCAAGAAATCGCGCAACTATATTTAGCCATAAGTACCATTTGAGCTACAGGTGCATCTTAATAAAATTAGAACATCATTTTAAAATTCAATTTATTTCAGTAAATCAGTTGAAAAAGTTAAACTTGTGTATAGATTTATTGCATACAGTGATATATTTCAAGCCTTTAGCTACTTTTTTGATAAACATAGGTTACAATTAATGAAAAAATACAATTCAGTTTCTCAGAAAGTTTGAACATCAGATCATCAAATTTACAACAGACCTGTAAAAATGCGTTTAAATGGAAAATAGTTAAACAAATGGCTGAACAAGTGCTTCTGGTATCGTTTTATGCTTTTTTTCAGGTTTATTATACAATTTGTTTTAAAATCATGTCTAGACAGTTTAGCATGCCACTGGTGTTAATTTAACAAGGAAGTCAACCATGTTTCAGTCCACCTTTGTTAGCTGCACGTTTCATTTCACCATGTGTGAAACCAGTTACTCTTTGTTGTGTAACTTCTGTCTATGAGATCATCTTATCATCGTGAAGCAAACCGTTCAGTATGAACAGATGTAGCATAATGTCAGCAGGACAGATTGCAAGAGCAGGGCAGTGACAACCACTCACCCACACACTGAGAGCAATTCATGCACCTAATTAAAGCAGGCTTCTACAATTATATCCCATACTGTTTGACAAGCATAGTGAGCATTTACATTTATTTGGTGCAGTGTCTTTGAGTCATTTCTTAACTAATTCCAGTTAATCTTGTAGTTGGATTTAGAAGGCAGATATGATGTTGGTTTAGAAAATAGATCATCAGAAATAATGGAACATGCAAAGTTAGACAATAATGGGTCCTTTTGCTTTGTGTGTAAAATAAAAATATTTCAGAAAACACCTTATACAGTACAGACCAAATGTTTGGACACACCTTCTCATTCAAAGAGTTGTCTTTATTTTCATGACTATGAATATTGTAGCTTCACACTGAAGGCATCAAAACTATGAATTAACACATGTGGAATTA
>JAHUTJ010060097.1:0-11617 GCA_036250325.1 Characodon lateralis
GATGATACTCAGCTTTACTTATCCATAAATCCTGATGAACCCAACCAGTTAGATAGACTACAAGCATGTCTTGAAGACATAAAAACTTGGATGACTTTACATTTTTTGCTTCTAAATTCAGACAAGAAAGAAGTTGTCGTCTTTGGACGGGAGTCTTTAAAAAAGAAACTGCTTAGTCAATCACTTAACCTGGATGGCATTAAATTGACCTCCGGTAATAAAGTAAAAAACCTTGGTGTAGTGGTTTACTGATTTAAACATATTTGATATATTACAGAATTGTTGTTGCCAAACTACTGTGTGGAGATTTTTTTTTTTTTGGGGGCAAATAAGAAAACGGTTGTATTGGAATCAAGTGTAGTTCTTCGGTGAGAACCCATGGGTTTTTAAATCACACTTGTGGTGGAACAAAGCTTTTTAATGGAGATTTTGCTCTGCTGACAGACTTTTTTTCACAATACTTTGACTATTTAGTTTGATCTACTGATCTGCTTTGACCTCTGAGTTTTTTCATGTAAGAGTGTTCATAAGATGAAACATTTCTTGAAGGGCTTTTTAAGCTAAATATAATATTTTGGCATTTCCTTCTAGAAATTCTACTTATTTCAATGAGCTGGAGCTATTTATTAGGTTTGTAAAAATTAGCAATGGAACTTAATCTGTTTGTAGACCTTAAGGCACAGCAGCTCTCAGCAGTGTTTTTATGATGCATTTATGGTCCAATATTATTTTCAAGTTTTTCCACCTGTAGCCGGACCGCTTTACGTGAGGCGTTGTCATTAACATCCTCAGCCTTTTCTCTGTTGACACTGACTGAGAAGAAAATTCAAGGACAGGTGCCATATAGATACATGTATAAGTTATATAAAACAAAAATCTCTAAGCTGAGAGTTTATCAGTGGAAAAAGCTAACTTGGGGATTAAACTGAAGAAATATTGTCTTCAACAGACCAGAGTAACACACTGTATGTTTTTATTAGATAATCTTTCAGCACCTGTTTAGATACATGAAGAACTTCTTTTCAACATTAAACTAAATTTGCAATTAGAACTTCCATTATTCTGAATTAATGCATCATGATTTGCATGAAAACAATAATTTGTATGAAACTAAACTCCTTTCCACACGCCTGTCAGTTAGTCCTTCTGTCTAGCTGCCGACAGGATAGCATTACATTGTCAGCGGTAATTTAACTCTCATCTGTCTTCACTAATTATTGTCACATTCATCAGATTCATCAAGAGGAGCGCTCACAGGGATTGCACCATTTGCCGTTAATACAACATCAGCTGCTATTAGGACTGGAAAAGCTGAGAGGTGACTGTGTGTCTGTCGCTAATTAGACCAAGCTGTGTGATTAATTATACAGTCCGCCTTTTTTACTCCAGGGCATGAGGATGATGATGCTGATGGTAAGAAAAATAACTATAGAAGAGGAAGAGCAAGATAGATGGAAGAAAGATGGAGGCGAATATGTGGAAAGAAGAAAAAGAAGTGGGGGAAACAGGATGCAAACATTTGGGAAGGAAATCGGCGTACGATGGAGAAGGACAGTTCACAAATTCTAGACTGAGAGCGAACAAGAGAGGGAAGAAGCAGAGGTGAAGTGTTTTGTCATGAACCCTCAGAGTAATTCCCACCTGACAAAGAGGCCTTGAATCAGGGGGGAAATTGCAACTTGTCACCCAGCAAATAAACTGCCCTGATAACTGATTAATAACGCACACCTGGGACAGCTGCACACAGTCACTCACACACACTCAAATGCAGATGTAGGCTCATGCTGAGACACACTTGTAAACAGAGTAAGAGCCAACACATTGCAGATTTCTGTGCAAATTATAGCCTGTTCACACACTGATGGATGCTCACAAACTCACACATGCTCACACAATTATGCACATTCATACTTTGGAAATTCAGCCAAATTCAAAAACTCACACACTTCACCAAAAATTATCTGCCATTCACAAGTAAGTAGCATGATTTATCCTATAGCTAGACACAAATAATATATTTTTAAACTGTCATAAATACCATGAACCCAGAGCAGAACATTAAGATTGGATTTAAATATTTATTTTAGTGTTGTTAATTATATCAGTGTTCAATCCTATTTTATATTAGTTGTGTATTTTATATACAGTAGATTGCATTGTTATCATTTTAAATCTAGAGTGCAAAGTGTTTGCTTGCTGCTGGGGGGAAATATACTGATGTGATGCTAAAGATTTTATTGAATTATTATTTCTGATCTCTGAGGTTCCTCAAAGTCTAAGAAAACTAATCAAAAGAAAACTAAAACCAAGGCCCAGGTCAGACTCTCCTAAATCTATCAAACATAAACCTAAACACAAAGGCCAGCCCAAGGTGAAATTGTTAGGGCTTGCAAGATAGAGGACCCCGGAATCCAGACTAGCAGGCAGCATGACGGTAAGTGCAAAACGATTTAATAAAAAACAAAAACTCACTCTCAGAAGAGGCAGGAACAAAACAATAAACGGAAAGGCAGGACAGGCTTTGCATGATCCACAAAACAAGACCTGAGCATGATTTGGCAACAAGACATGATTTGAGAAATGTTTCCGCGCCAAATAACTGAACAGGTTTGTATATATGGAGTGTGAAACAGGTGGATCAAGGAGACAGATTAGCTTGGAGCAGGTGAACCGTATAAGGTTAATTGACAGACAGACAAACGTGGCTGGAGCAAAAACAGAGAAGCATGATTCAAACACTGTGAGAACATATAGGAAAAAAACAGAAACCAAACACCAAACAACCCCAAATCATAACAGAACCCCTCCCTTAAGGGCGGATACCAGACGCCCACAAGAGTCCAAAAAACAATCCAAGCAGGGTGGGTGGTGGGGGCCTCGGTAGGAGGGCCAGAAACAAAAACAAAGTTCAGGCGGGCGACCAGGAGGTTGTCCCGAGCAGGCACAGAGTTCAGGCTGGTCGCCCGGTAGCAGAGGCTGAGGCTTTGCCGAGACCCTCAGGGACTTGAGCAGGAGCTGAGGCGTCGCCGGGACCCCTGATGACTTGAGCCGAGGCGTCGCTGGGACCCCCGATGACTTGAGCTGAGGTCATGGGCCGTGGCCGTGGGCAGAGGCGTCGCCCGGACCCTCAATGGCGTGGGCAGGAGCTGAGGCGTCGCCCGGACCCTCAATGGCGTGGGCAGGAGCTGAGGCGTCGCCCGGACCTTCAGTGGCATGGGCAGGAGCTGAGGCATCGCCCAGACCCTCAATGGCGTGGGCAGGAGCTGAGGCGTCGCCCGGACCCTCAGTGGCATGGGCAGGAGCTGAGGCATCGCCCGGACCCTCAATGGCGTGAGCAGGAGCTGACGCGTCGCCGGGACCCCAGATGACTTGAGCCGAGGCGTCGCCGGGACAACCGATGACTTGAGCCGAGGCGTTGCTGGGATCCCCGACGACTTGAGCCGGGACGTCCCTCTTACGACGTCCTCTGCGACGAGTGGAGGAGGTTGAGGCAGACTTAGGGTCAGGCGTCATCCCAGGCTGAGGTGTCAGGCTGAGGTGTGTCAGGCTGTGGAGTGTCAGGCCGAGGTGTGTCAGGCTGAGCTGCAGCAAGCCTGGGAGACAGTGCTGTAGCAGACGAAGATGCGGGCTTACTTGCAGCAGTGCTCACGTCAGCTGGCAGGAAAACCACCTCCTCACCAGCCGAACCACAGGAAGGTGCTCTGCTCCAACGTTTCTTGCGGCGGGAGGAGGGCGAGGGCTTCACTGCCAGATCAGAGTACAGCAAGGGGAGCAGGTGGAGAACAGCGCTGAACCGCCTCACGCTCCATCTGCTCCAGCAGCAGTGGAGAGGGCAGAACCACCAGGTCGGTCGGCAGATGTTTCATCGCCTCCTCCATCTGCTGCTGGACCCATCGATCCCTGGCGCTCTCCTGCCTACTGTCCGCGAGGTTCCTGCATGGCGGAATCATTCTGTTAGGGCTTGCGAGATAGAGGACCCCAGAATGCAGACTAGCAGGCAGCATGACGGTAAGTGCAAAACGATTTAATAAAAAACAAAAACTCACTCTCAGAAGAGGCAGGAACAAAACAATAAACGGAAAGGCAGGACAGGCTTGGCATGATCCGCAAAACAAGACGTGAGCATGAGTTGGCAACAAGACATGATTTGAGAAATGTTTCCGCGCCGAATAACTGAACAGGTGTGTATATATGGAGTGTGAAACCGGTGGAGCAAGGAGACAGATTAGCTTGGAGCAGGTGAGAATCTTGAATACAAAACAAAAACTAAAGCATGACCAGGAAAATAATAAAGAGAAGCATGATTCAAAAACTGTGAGAACATATAAGAAAAAACCAGAAACCAAACACCAAACAACCCCAAATCATAACAGAAATAGGCTTTAATTTAATGGAATCAGAAAAATGTCTTTCAATCAATATGCTTTATTTCATAGAATAGTTATGACAGATCAGAAACTGAAGGACAGGAAGTAATGTCTATTTTTCTTGCATATAAAAACCATTTTTGGGCCTCGAGGGTACACGTGTTCTTAGACTCATTTTGTTTTTGGGTCACCTACTCAATGGCTGTCTCCTTACACAACCATCCAGTATAGTCCCAAAAATCTACCAGCAACACTGAGAACTTTATGGACTGATGACAAAATATATGTCATGCAAGCTTTGCCCCTAAGTGGATGGGCCAGGACTTGAGCCAGGACTTGGTTATTGGGCTCCGCGATATTAGGAAAACATGCAACTGTCATATTGGTTGCAAAAAATACACATTTCCTTCAATCTTCTCTTTCTTTGTCCATCATGACACTGTTCACAGTACTCTCTGTGATTGGGTCCCTAAATTATATATCATTAAATTCTATTACTATCATTAAAGGAAACCAGTGTAGGAAAAGTTCATAATCAGCATAAAGATTGGGAATTCATGGCATTTATTATAACCTACTAAATATTGCATTCACGCAGTTCTGTTATGGTGGTACAGTCTCTGTACAACTCAACTTGCAAATGTGGCAACCCCAAAACACAACCAGAGCTAAACTAATCCCATAGACTGAAGACTTTTTCTCAAGATGGTTCCCTGATGTGGCAGCAATGAAGAGCCCCTATATGAACCGGAACTGCCTTTCACATTGCAAAATCATCAAGCGCCTTCAACCCTGTTTCTGATGATGCCACACGGCAAACGGCGTGCCCCACTTTACACCTACTCACAAACCCGGCTCTGTGAATACAGATGTGAATAGAGATGTAACTGCAGTGGGTGAGCTTTAACCACCCATTCTGTTTCAGGTCCTTACATTACTCACATGGAGTTGTGGAGAATACAGTCATGTTCACCAGCTCAAATCCTTCTAAAGGGGGCTTCAAAAAACCATCCAACTCTGGGCAGCCATTTTTTGTTTTCTGCAAGCGAGGTCCTACAGATAGTGCCATACGACTAGGCTGAAGGTTAAAGAAAGGTTTCTCCCTAACCTAAAAATAATTTATTTCATGAAACTTCATACCTGACCTACATATGAATATATAAATATTTGAAGTTGCTGTACATGTGGATATTTTTACAAAGCTTTCAAAAAAAAACACTACCCAACAAGGTCTAATGGTGGGTTTTGTAAACACAGATATAACAGAACACCTGGATCCCCAGTAGAATTGATTACAGTAACTCATCGCCGTTAAAGTCTAAGGTGTTCGAATAAACCAGAAAAATCCAAACCTATCTTTTAGGTGTCAGACCTGGACTCTGAGAGGTTACTTGATCTTTGCACAAAAGAAAAGTCTGTGAGCAAAATGAGTAATTTTTCTAATGTGTCTGAGGAGCTAAAAAAGATGGAGAGAAAAAAAGTCTGACCATCCAGTCCTTGGAGACAAAGACAACAACAATAGGACAGGAAGAAAATTCAATTACTGACAGATAGAGCTTTTAAAAGACTCAAAGGATCAGCTCTCTTGCTTCTTTTCTCTTTTTTCTTTTGAGATGATGCACATGCACACAAACGTCAGTCAATATTGGCACACATTGACCCTCCCAGGAGAAGCCATTGAGAGTGACATCTACTCTTAGTGTCTATTATACATTTACACCTTCCACTCTGCCCTCATACCCCCTCTGGCCTCTGATCCGCTCTGTGATTGGGCAACAACAGTGGGACCAAGACGAGGTCGGGCCAGGCCATGCTCCGTGCCACCAGACTCATACACCCATCACATTTCTTACAGCTTACACACACACACACACACACACACACACACACACACACACACACACACACACACACACACACACACACACACAGCCGGGCCATCTCCTCCAAACAAAACCTCTTCATCTACAGCACAATGGAGGCTCTCCTGAAAGCCTATCATTTCCACTGGCACCAGGTCGAACGGTGACGAAGAGAAGGAGGTGAAGGAGGAGGAGGGATTGAGGACAGAAGAACGGGGACAGTGTCGAAAATTGGATCAGAGCGGAGTGTTGTCATTTGGAGTTTTATCAGTGGAGTCTGACGCCCCAAAGGTCATCTGACATAATGGTTGATGAATTTAAAAAAAACGTGCTGAGCAGGATTTTCATTTGCAATTTTCAATTTAGCCCGACCGAGCCTCTCATGGCAGGCCACTGATAACCGTCTGCAGCCTGTCAACGCTATCGCACCGCCTGTCAGAAACATCAGGCAGCTGTTGCAACCAGAGGAGGACATGGAGAGATACAGACAGCCAGAGAGTAAGATAGAAAGGTGATAACAAAATGATCAAAGAGCACAGAAACACTTGGATATTAAACAAATATGTTTCTCAAAGTCCTCTTTACACTTTAGCAATCCGCTGTTCCATTATTGTGCTCCAAAAACATCCATTTTGGATTGTTTTTTATTGTATTTAGGTGGAAGACTGCAATAGTTGAGTGAAAGAGTTGTAAACCTTGATTTGGTATGGTTGTTCAGATAAATGTCCTATGAGTAGCTGGAGTCTTCACAGGGACAGAAACCTGGACAAACCTCGAAAGACCCGAAGGTTTAAGACACAGACCGAGATCGGTCCCATTTATTATATGAACACAGATTCCTAGTAATAAAACTGATGATGATGGCTGTAATCAATCCACACGCCAAAATTACTATATGACATACACGACTTGTTTTAACAGTTGTCACAGTGTTTCTTATCTTTTTATCTCACTATGTAAATTGGGAAATACAAAATACACTTTATGTGGGTCTAACCATGAAAGAATGTGGCACATTTCGTAAACCATATAGTGTTGCCATGTGTATAAAGTAGACTACGTGTATCTGTAATGATGTTCTGTTGTTTTTTATATTAGGTGTGTGCATTGGAGTGAAGGGGGTAAAACTTCCTACTGTACCAGGAAAAAGTAAAGATAATTTAGCAGTGATGGTATGGTCTAAATTTCCCTATATTAATGTTCACAAGACCCTCTTGAGATGAAAGGCAATGCTTTATACAAAGTCTATGAGTGCCACCAAGTGGTCAAATAGTTATTAACTGGATTAATTATCAAATACCCTCCTTTGAGAGCCACTTCAAACTTTCAGCATGCTGAGGTGAGTGAAACTTCATAAATATAGAGACTTTCCATAGCATAGCAGGTGATCAAGTAACTGGTCATTGCTGCAACATCTGTGTCGATTACATAGCAGTGTCACCTATGTATGCCTATATTGCATCTCTAAGCTGCGACACAGGCTATAGAATTTTTCCACATACCCCAAGCAGTCTGTGGCCTGCTTTCCTGAAAATCACATGAAGCATGAATCAGATGCAGAGAAAGTCGTTGTTATCTTAAGTGAGATGATTCCAATTCTGTTCAGTGAAGTTTAATGCCAAGTGTCCAAAGGTCCTTTCTAATTAGATTTCATTAGAAAACTCAAACAAAACTGAGAATTTGCGTTAAAGGGGACATATCATGTAAAATCTACTTTTTTTTAGCCTTTAAATACATTTAGTGGTCTATGTAACGTCTGTAGGAGTGCAGAAAAGTTGAATTTAGTCTCTTCAGGTGCTGCATAGATATCTTCATATTCTGTTTGGGTCATATTTTCCAATCCGTTCAGTTTTCTCTATTCTCTATTATGGATTTTTATTTAACTATTGTGTCACAGCATTTGCAGCGGAATGCTAAACAAGGTTGTGGGCTTTCGGCTTTCGCGTATCCGCCATTTTTATTTCTTGCTGTGAATTTGTAGTCCAAGCTGAGGTATGCAGAAGCTGCATTTGGATAAGACTAAATGTTCGGTTGTTGGGTGCATTAGCCCACACAATTCATTACCGCATCCCCCGGAATCAGAACCTTTTCAGAGTGCCTGGTTAAAATCGTGGAAACTTAATTTCAGACATGAAGTTATTGTGTATTGATATGACGTCCTGGCCATTGTTCTGATAGCAGTTGCATCGTGCCTTCTGCTTATGTTAGCACTGTGTGCTGCTTTTAGCTCCTTGAGGACAGAACCGTACTGTGTGTTTTCAATAGTATTAATACATAAACAGTTTTACATTATTTTTGCCACTTTTATCTTGTTTCCATACTGCTAGATAATTGTATCTCTGCTATGCTAAAAGCATGATATGTACCCTCTAATTGTTACATCCTAAACAAACCAATGACCGCCAAATCCATCCAGGTCTTTTAATGATCTCTTGATATTTGATCTTGTATCACCTTAGCAAGCTAAACAAAATGTGTGTAGTGCTGTTCACTAAGTGACACATACTGGTTTGCAAAACATAACCAGTGAGGCATAGGATGAAAGCTCTAGTAGATGTGATTACAGTGTGCTCATCAAAAGTCATTTTTCAGGTAACCTAATAGGGTTTTAAAAACACTACAGGGAACAATTGCCGAATTACTTACAGTATCTCACTAAGGTTAGTACACCCCTCACATCATAGTAAATTTTTTCTTTTTCATTGGACAACACTGAATATATGATACACTGATACAATGTGAAGTAGTCAGTGCATAGCTTGTATAACAGTGTAAAGTTACTGTTTTTAAAACTACTCAGAATAAACCTACTGCAGAGAATATGCATCCAGATGAACAGCTTGCAGAGGAAACATTGTTACATTGCTGCTCCAAATCGCAGGCTATTCATCCCTTTAGATCACACCTGATCGAGGATGAGAAGCACAGACAAGCACAGACACAGAGAGCCTCTTGGCAGCTAATCCAGACTGTGCTATGTTCAGTTGAACATCGGTGTCTAATAAAGTGCCTCGTCTCAAAGAAAAAGAGAGGCAATGGAGTACTCCACGACAATCCAACGCTAAGAGATGGAAGAGAGGCATGAATGTGGAAGACATTTTGATAAAAGCATAAATGACAGAGGCCAATTTCTCCTAACTAGCAGGAAAATGTGCAATAAGTGCCCTGTTTGGTGAACATATATATATATATATATATATAACTAAACTAATTGCAGCACAACCACTCATAACTGAGTCAACCAAACGTGAAGCAGAATGAGGTTTAAAACTGGTTTGGCTCAAACCTTAGAATTTTGCCCCTTTATAACGAAAATGCAAATAAATAACAGCAACTCTGTATCCAAAACTCACTTTTATGGAGAAAAAGCTTACATCTTTATACTTTGTGATGTTGATGTATACTACAGGATGAAGGTAATAGTCAAAACTAAAGATTTTGCCAGAAAAGCTTCCAAAAAATAAAGAGATTCATCTAGTAAATAGATGATAGAAAATAGAAAATAAAGGAAATATTAATTTCCATTGATAACCTTTTTACTCAGCTGTTTCGATTGGGGCTTTCTAAGTGAGAAATCAAACTGTTCAAACAGCTCCACAGGAAATTGTAACTTCATTTCCTACATGTGCATACTGAGTACTGTTACTGCCTCATTATAATGCTACTATTGCAACCTGTTGCATTTCTAACAAAACAGGATTAATTTAAATCTAAATGTGGACAATTGATGACAAAATCAGCTTGACTGTTAGATCTGAAGCTGATTTGTGATCTTTTAAAATTTAATTATTAAAAGCTGTAGTAGGAATATATTAGCTCCTCTTTAACAGATACTAGCTTATGCAATAACTGTTTACTGTCACTCATTATGGATATGGTATTTTGCTATTAGGTCAGCCATTCCTCTGTAAAAATAAGTGAATCAGGTTTATTATTTTCACCTGACTGGTTCGGAACGAAAGGTTGCAGTCCTGTTTTTATATCCTAAATTGTAAAGCTCTGACATTTTCAAAAACATTCAAAAATGTCCACATAGTAAAGGCTGTGAGACTAAAACAATATATTTATATTTTCTAATAATGTCAAATATATACATAAACTACAGAAATCAATATCCTCTAAAAGGACAATGAATAAATGTGGTTCTTTAAAGCCAACAGATATGCAGGGCATTTATTGTACAGCTCCAGTTAAATGTACATTTTACATCTAATGCTTGTGATAATGGATTCTATTTGTCCATCTGCTTTAACCTCATAAGCAATAAAAGTCTACATATCCCAAAAAGAGATTGTAGCACCAAGACTATAATGCCATCGAGTGCACCTGAAGAAGCATCTTTACCATTTCAGGTGGAGAAACTGTTTTAAGAGGGCAAAACTAGAACAGAGAAAAGCAGCATGATGGCCTTGAGAATATGGATCCACACTTCCCACCACCTTTGTCTCAGAGAGCCACTAGGGAGCCCCCGCATGTGTACTGTGTGTGTGTATCTGAGGTGGAGGGTAAAGAGTTGGGGGGTGCTGGGCTGTGTGACAGAGTCTCTCTGCATTAATTGCTCAAATTGAAGCACTGCCACGTCTCAGTGAGAGACGCTTTGATATGATAATGGAAGCCTTCTCAGCACAGGAGAGCCCTGCTTTGTGTGTGTGTGTGTGTGTGTGTGTGTGTGTGTGTGTGTGTGTGTGTGTGTGTGTGTGTGTGTGTGTGTGTGTGTGTGTGTGTGTGTGTGTGTGTACAAGATGGTAATTTAGTGGCATGCACCTGCCAGCACGCCACTGTCTCCCGTCGCCTTCAACATGGCCAGGGAGACAGCCGAAGTCAGACAGACAGAGAGGGGAAGCTCAAAGATGGTGAGGAGAATGACAGGGAATGAGATGAAGATCATGTTAGGGTGATGGTGTGGAGAACCTGTAATCTGTGAAATGGTTTTGAAATAAGGGTTGATTAATTAAACCAGAACTTAAAAGTTAAGGTGAAATCGCTGGACATTTAAATTAGCTTAAATTCATACCTATCCATAGCAAAGGTGTCATTTTGTTTCATCAAGTAGATCCTTTCAGGAGTTCACAGATAACTTCAATGAAAGAGGGGTTGATCACCAGACTCTCTGATTACAGTAACCAAAGTGTTTTGATATCCACTAGTTGTCAAAAAAATGAACCTGTAATAAAAAGATAAAATCAGCTGGAGATACTAATAGAAAAGGTCCATGTCATGCACTTTTATTTACAACGGGCACCTTTTTATGACTGGTGTGTGGTGTAGATACATTGCTCAAAAAAATAAAGGGAACACTTAAACAACACAATATAACTCCAAGTAAATCAAACTTCTGTGAAATCAAACTGTCCACTTAGGAAGCAACACTGATTGACAATCAGTTTC
>JAHUTJ010060098.1:0-11614 GCA_036250325.1 Characodon lateralis
CCTATTGGAAGCATATATATAGTAAAGAGAATTGGCCCAAGTACTGAACCCTGTGGTACTCCACAATTAACCCTGGAGTTTAAAGATGATTTATCATTTACATGAACAAACTGGGATCTGTCAGACAAATAAGATTTAAACCAGCTGTTTCCCTGATCCCTACAGCATGTTCCAGCCTTTCTAAGAGAATATTGTGATCGACTGTATCAAATGCAGTACTAAAATCTAACAGGAAAAGTACAGACACAAGTCCATTATCTGAGACTAGGAGAATATAATTAGTGACTTTCAGCAGAGCTGTTTCAGTACTATGACGAGCTCTGAAACCTGCCTGAAACTCTTCAAACAGATCATTGCTGTGTAAATGGTCAAACATTTGATTAGCAACTATTTTCTCAAGAATTTTAGATAAGAACAGAAGATTGGATATAGGTCTGTAATTTATTAAATTATCTTGATCAAGCAAAGGTTTCTTAAGTAAAGGTTTAATTACAGCTACCTTAAAAGCCTGTGGTAAATATCCATGTACTAAGGATAGATCAGTCATATCTAAAATGGGGCTGGTAATCAGAGGGAACACTTCCTTAAATAATTTGGGATTAGGTCTAACATGCAGGTTAAAGGTTTAGATGAAGCTAATATTTTTGATAACTCAGGAAGCTCCACAGGATCAGAACAGTCCAAACATAGATCAGGTTCTACAGTTACTTCCAATGTTGTCTAGGCTTGCTGAGGATGAAGTAATCATCTACGGGATAATGCCAATGATTTGTTTTTAATAGAATACATTTTTTCTTAAAGAATCCTATAAAGTCATGACTGCTGAGAGCTAAGAGAATGGATAGCAACTGTACTAAAGAAAAAGCTAGGATTATTCTTCTTCTCTTCTGTTAATGTTGAGAAAGAAGCTGTTCTAGCTTGGCTTTTTACACAACAGTAGGCTATTTTTCAGATTAAGTAGGCATCCTCTAGGTGTGTAGAGCGCTGTTTTCTCTCCAATTGTCTAACATTGTGCTTTTAAGTATGCAAGTCTGAATTAAACCAGGGAGCCAGCCTCCTATAAATAACCTTCTTTTTCAAGGGGACTGCGATGTCTATTGCACCATGCAATGAGGAAATAACACAATGAACCAGAGAATCAATTTGTGAAGGAGAAGAAACAAAATTATTGCCCTCCATTGTGTTTTTCTGTGATAATGAGGAAATTAAAAGTGGAACAGATTCTTTAAAGGTTGTTACAGAATTGTCTGATAATAGTCTACTATAATAAGTTAAAGTAAGATAAGTTTATTTATATAGCGCTTTTCAGTAATGAGACACTCAAAGCGCTGTAAATACAATTACAATACAATCAATAATGAAATTTTCTTTCAGGTTTGGAGTACTCGGTTAAATTAAACTCAAAGGTTATTAAAAAAATGGTCAGACAGAACAGGGTTATGAGGAAATATTGTTATTTCCTTACACTCAATTCCGTATGTCAGCACAAGGTCCAGACAATTTTAGTGTCAACATGAATGTTAAAATCCCCCCAATATAACATTATCTGTATTTAACACTTAATCAAATCTGAAAACTGATCAAAAATTGAGAGTAAGGGCCTGGTGGACGGTACAAAAACAACAAACAGAAGTGGTTTTAGTGCTTTGCATTTTGGATGACGAAAACTAAGGATTAAATATTCAAGAGTTATAGCTATTGATTGGTCTGGTACTAGTCACTAAATCGGAATGAAAGATGGTTGCTACTCCTCCTCCTCGCCCAGTATTTTGAGGAATGTGAAAATTTTAATAATTAGTAGGAGTTGACTCATTTATAGTAACATAATCCTCTTGCTGCACCCAGGTTTCTATGAGACGAAATAAATCAATCTGATTGTCACAGATCAAGTCATTAACTGACAAAGTCTTTGAAGAGAGAGATCTTATGTTCCGTAAACCACATTGTTTTATTTTCCTTTTTAGTCTGAGTTTTGTTTATTTTTATGAGATTTTCATTATTTCCTCCTATTAGATTATTTTTTATTCTATTCAGTTTTGGTTGTGGGCGAGACACTCTCTTAGTAGGGTACTGGATGGGTAGCAGTACAGAAGATGCAGAGAGGAGTGTTAAACTACGACCCTGCTTCCCAGTCTGAACCCTGGGTGGTCAGAGTTTTGGAGAACTAATAAATTTGCCCAGATTACTAGAAAGAAGAGCTGCTCCATTCAAAGTGGGCTGGATGCCGTCTCTCAGATCTCTCAGATCAGACCAGGTTTTTCCCAAAATGTTCAGCAATTATCAATGTAGCCTAAATCGTTTTCTGGACACCACCTAGACAGCCAGCGGTTGAATGACAGCATGTGGCTAAACGTGTCGTGACTGGTCAGATCAGGGAGGGGACAGGGAAAGTTACGGAGTCCGACATTGTTTTGGCAAACTTACACACCAGAGCAACACTAACTTTGATGATCTCCGATTGGCGTTACTGGATGTCATTACCGCCAGCGTGAATAACAATCCTACTGTATTTACACTTATCCTAAGCCAGCAGTGTCAGGTAGGATTTGATGCCGCCCGTTCTGGCCCCTGGCAAACATTTGACTATGGTCGCTGGTGTCTCTAGTGCCACGTTTCTGACTATGGAGCTACCAATTAGCAGAGTCGGTTTCTCAGCTTTTGTGTCGCTGAGCGGGGGAAAATCTGTTAGAAACATAGATGGGTTGGTGGTGACCTGTGGGCTGAGATATAGGACTATGCTTTCTACATACATCACCCAGCCACCCCGAGGCCCCACTGCGCAGGCTCTGCTGAAGGACTGCTACGGGGAGCTACCCTCAGTGGCCAGGGCTCCAATTCCGACAACCCTGCCTCCAAAGCTACAAAAATGCTACATTTATTACACATACCATCATCACTAAAGGTCAGTCAAGAGAGCTTTCACACAACAAACAATCCACCGAGTGCAATGGTGAAAACAGGAAGTGACGAATACTCCTCACCACAGCTCACTTTGGTCATAAACAAGGAAGCTTCCTTTTCAGGCTTAGGTTTTGCAGCTGATCACCAATATAGGGTTAGACACACAAAAAGAACAAAGCACAGTGTCTGCCTCTACATTCTTTGATAATTTCAGAGCTAATTATTTTATTCATTACACTGCAGCACGCTGTCTTTGTTGGTATGTGTGTCATGTGTTGGGCCATCGTCCATTCTGTGAGGTAAACAAACTGTTACTAGGCCTCCCAGCATGCATTGCAGCTCTGACGTCAAAGGCAGAGGTGATAAATAGCTAGCTCAAGATAATGCTAACTTCTACTCCAGTGTGAACCATCGTCAGTCTCACGCAAAGAAAGCAATCTCTGGAGAAACAGGAGCTCGCCGGCAGGTGTACCTTTTTTTACCCACTGGCCAATCCCGAAAGAGCTAGAAGATTTATATCCCAATCAAAGACCATCAGCCTTTATTCAGGCAAAGGTGAAAACCCACAGAGGTTTTTCCAAGGAGACAAATTTTTCAATCGACTGCCCACGGTTCATCCTATTTCTCCCCATTTGACCAACAGAGGAGACGTTGACCGTTTTGAGCTGTTAACGGATGCGTGACTACTGCAGCTTGCTCCCCCACTTTTTTTTTCAGACATACAACCCATCCTGAAACTCCAGGATGGGTTGTGAGCAGCAAAGTTTAAATGTCAGTGTTTTTGATCAGCTAAGTGCTGATTCAGTTCGAGTTAAAGTGGACTTTAAAGTATTTTGAGGCTAAGAACTGAGTCTCAAGTTGAGTGGTGACCCATGTCCACTGTCTCACCAATTATGGCCTTTATGTTTTTCCACGTATGTCCCGCCTCAGCGTTTATGACTCTTTGTCTCTAGACTAGTTTGCTATCAGCTGTTAGTAGCTAAGTAGTCCGGTTGTTGGTCGCTATACTGCATCTGAGCTGGCCTAGTTCTACCATTCTATCAGCTGACGGCCGCTATTGAGACACATCAATAGACCAAAAGAGGCTTCACCTTTTATTAATTTTGTTCTATTTTCCAAGTCAATCCAAACTGTTCTTCTATTCAAACTTTTGTCCATAAACTGCTGGTTTAACCTTCATAGACATTCAGTGCGTATCCTTATTTTTGGTTAGTTTACCTCATTTTGTAGAATAGTGCATTCTTGAGTAGGTGAAAGTTGTTGGACCGGAATAGTGGATTTTAAGAATGACCATTGGTTTAATTAAATTTAACATAGATAAAGAGACACCATTTGTGTTTATTTGCATAAGAGTGTGTTGTCTGTCGACTAAGGTTAGTGTTCCACACCATTTTGGTAAAATAGCTGATAACACAATGGCATTTATCGTGGTTTTGGTAAATATTAACAATTATTAAGAACAATTGACTAATTGTAATTATTGCTGTGACCCCAATAATCACAACATGATGTCTATTTGAAAGAAGTGATTTTTGATTAGGATTTGTTAATTTTGAATTATTATTTTTAATTATAATGTTTGATGAATATTTATAATCAATTATCATAAATCCTTACATGTGTGTTCTAAAAGCAAATTAGACTAAATATTTACTATCAGTGGTGCCTCTCTCTCTCTATCTCTCTTTCATTCAGCCACACAAGATTCCTACACTTTTTTTTATCAGCACTGGAGTTCAGCCATGGGCTTTTTTAATTTTATGCTTTTGTGTTTTTAGCAGAGATTGACAGACTGTTATCTCCCAAGAGCATTGTTCTATTAATCTGTTTAATATGCTACAGAAAAATTCATGTGCCAGAATACGGAGCTGGGGTAATGGAATCACAGCAGGTAAAGGCAGGCATGCATATCTGACAACTGGCAAGGAACGCAAGAGAGCCCCAGCAGTTTGCTCAGCATGGTGGGGTAACAGCATTTTAAGCTTTTCCAACCGCACCTTAACAAACCTGACCACCATCTTTGGAAACTCGGTAAAATTTCAGAATGGTTGCCCTCAAGCATTGCAGTTCAAAAATGTTATGGCTAGTCACTCATTGTCAACCCTGCCAGTTCAACATAATATACATAGTCTCAGCAGGATCCAGTGGCCCATCTACAACTAAAATGTCATGCGGAGGTACGTGAACTGACAAGTGACCACCTGCTGAGTGCTGTACATTAAATATGGAAGGTAAATGCTAGTGTATAATTGTACACCTCCTCCTTCCTCCTTTTATTCTAGTCCCCACTGCTCCCGCTGAGGCAATGACTTGTGGTTTAATTAATCCTGCCTTAATGAGCTCACAGCAAGACAGAGGTGGAGGGAGAGGGTGTTTAAGGTCAGAGGGTTTGGGGATAGTGACATTCTGTAACAGTGTTGTCCCTATGAGATAAGCTCTGAAAGAAAAGACCCCCAATCAATTTCGCAACTTTGCTCAAGTCAGTGGACACTGTACAGGCAAAATTAAGAGTTCAGGCTGAGAGTAAACAGAGGATAGCCAAGCACTAATGACATAAAAGCAAGATAGTCTTCATCTTGTCTTTCCACTGTGGCAGATACGCACTGGACACTTTTTGTCCTCTGTGTAATGTACAGAGTGTAATGTGCTGATCCTCAGACTTAGGTTAAGTTTTTTTGTTGCCGTTATCCCAGACTGACCTGGGGATCAAAAACAACCGATGAACAACTGGATTTCCTTGGTTCAGTGACATTACCAGCAAATAGGTTTTAGGGAAAGGATTTGTTACTTGCTTGTGCCAGAAGGAAGAGAGAAGCCCTCAAAAGAAAAAAAAAAAAGCATTGGACTTCTCATTACTTGATTTTTGCAGGTAGATAACAAGTATGAACATAATGCTCTAATTAACCTATTAGTTTGAAATTGTAATAGTGTGATATTAAAATCCAGATCTTCTGCCCATCTGATCCCTTCTCCAAGCCAGGATGTTTGGTAAACCAACTCTGAGTGACAGAAACTCTCCTCTGTATTATTGTTCCATTACCACTGCCTCTCTGCTAAACCTGCATATCTAACAATACCAAAAAAAGACAGCGACAAAGAAAATCAGGCTCTCAGATGGAAGTTAATGAAAAAGATTTTGAAGCTGCAAAGGAACCTGCGATTGAAGTGAACCACTGGTAATTAGAAAGCATGGTCAAAATAGGCAGACCTTAGCAGAAATCAGGATAATTTTGATGGAAAATCACCTCTTGAGCTGTTCAAATAATAAATGAGAGCCATGTCCTGAAGAAGGGAGCCAGATGCAGAGCGCTACAAAGTTTAGCTCACCGGTCACCTTAATTTCCCAAGCCAGCGTGACAAGAAGGGAGGTGAAGAAATAATCATACCTGTTTTATTATTATGCTTATTGCAGCTCACATTACACCCCTATTTTGTACTTCTCCTACAACGATTTTTGGCAGTTTTTCTTGACGTCATTTTTTATGCTCTTTGAATCTTTGCTATCTCATACTCTGGTGTCAGTTAACATTTATGTCATGTAGAACTAATGAACTCGCATTGAAGTAAAAAAAAAAATAACAACCTGTTAAAAACTGTCTTAGATAATGAAACCAACAGATCAGATCACGACTTCAGCTGAATTACATTTATGGATGCACCACTCAACTGGCCAGAAATCAGAATCAGCTTCAGAATCTGACTGAAGACCATCAGGCCAAATACTGAAAATTGTTTTTTTCCCCTCTTTGTTGAATGCATGAAAACTAAGATCTCCCATTAACTTGAGTCTGTAAATGTATCATCTAACAGCATGTACTTTGATCAACTTTTTTCTAATTAATCACGCTCCCTCAGTTACCTGCAGTCTCTTTGTCTCCAGCTGTCTCATATTCCTCCTGATTAGTTCCCCCGGTTCATTGGTACATTCTCCTACCTAGCTCAGTATTTATACTCCCAGATTATCATTGTTCTCCTGGAAACTACCCTGAAATCAACCTTGCATGCTACCCCTCTTGACCCTAGTGTTTTCCTTCAAAACTTCTGTTACTTGCCTGTATTAATCCCAGCATTTATGTAAGTGGATTTTTCTTTGTTAATACACTTAAAAGACTGACCATGCAGCTTCCTTACTCAATTCTGCACCTTAGTCCTACACAACTCCAACTAACCCTGACAGTGCGCCTTCCTTCTTCCCTATCCAAAAAATACAACGCAGCAGTAGATATTTTTTTTTTTAATGGGAAGGTAATATATCCCGTTTAAATAGAATTAAAATGTCTGCTGCAAAAGACGATGGACACCTCAACTTGCCAAGACTAGATTGGTATCATTATGCCTTTTCTCTTAACCAGTTGGCTAAGATATATACTGCAGAGGACAAGGCACGGGTCTGGGTTGAAAAAGAATTTACTGAACCAATACCGTTACAGGCTTTTATGACACAACCCAGTGGTGACAGCCCACTACAAAATCCATTGTTGAGGCCAGAGAAACTTGGCAAGTCTCACATCGTATTATTGACCAAAACCTATCGTTTACTAGAAAATCATTCTTATGGTATAACATATTATTAAAAGTGGGGAGAAAAAACTCTTTATTGGAAATCATGGCTTGAAGCAGGCATTCATTTTATTGGGGAGCTTGTTGAGGGGGATGATATTATGTCTTCTGCAGAACTAGTAGGTGGCTATAGAATCCCAAACTAGATTTCTGGAAATATCTACAGTTGAGAAGCTGTATAATGTCTGCACAATAAAATCTCTGGCTTGTTATCTTAGAATTACAAAAACTAATACAGAGCAACCAAGGGGCTTGGGGCTGTTATTCCAAGTTTTACAGTTTTATGAGGCATTTTTACCCACCGAAACTTGAGAGTATCAAGAGACCATTGGATAAAGATCTATGGAATGAGAAATAGGGATAAATGGAAGGAAATAACCAGATCTTGGTATAAAACATCTTGAGAAATGTATACCCTCTTAAAAACATAAATAATCATACATAGGCTTTATTGGACTCCTTGTAAAATGGCGAGACTGAAGCTCTGTAAATCTGAGTTGTGTTAGAGGTGTGAGAAGAATAGTGGAACATTTTTACATATGTTGTATGAATGTAAAATGTTACAAATCTTTGGGATAATATAATAGTACTCATCAACCAAGTATTCAAGACAGACTTACCTCGGAACGGCGAACCTATTTATTTTAGGTCTAGTTGTTACTAGATCTAGACTAGGGATGTGTGCTGTCATTCCAAGAAAATGTATGGTGTAGGTTAGCACTTTTCAGGTTGGCTCCTATACATTGGAGAACAAAAAGTGTAAGGAATGGTTGGGAGACATGAATAAAATCGCCAGCTACGAACAGCTGATTTTCAGGGTAAACAACCAGGAGGAGATATTCATGGAACTGTGGGGCCCCCTGCATTTGATGTTTTATTTTTTTTCCTGTTATAGGGGTGTCACTTTTGTCATGTATTCTTTAATGTTGGTTGGTTCGCTCTTCTGTCACAGATGCTGAAACAATATTTGAATCATAATCCTAATTATAAAGGATTATAACATAGCATTTGTGTGAGGACCAAAAAAAAAAAAAACACGACAAAACCTATTTTTGGTAGAAAGATGCGCTCTGTTTTGCAATGAATTTTCCCATAGAGGGGATTAATGCAAACTTCTAAATTTAAAAAAAATAATTTGTCCTAAAATTCTGAAAATATTGTCAGATGAGCATTGCTGCTTTATTAAATGCTGGAGTTTTTTTTAATGCTGCTTTATCAAAAATTGTAGAAAAACAAATGTTTAAACCTTATACCATAGTTTTAAAGTTCAAAGTCAAGTGGTATCAACACTATTAGCTACATTTCCATAGAACATAGTCTAGAGCATAGTCTAGAGCAGTCCATTGAACTTTTCATTTGTCCTGCTTGCCTCCTCTTTTTCTCTCCCAGGGTAAAATTAATCCCCCAAACCAAAACACACAGCCACTCTCTCTCTTACACACACAGGGGAAGAGAAAGGAAAAAATAGAACAGAAAATACTGCATGCATTTTATATGACAGCCCCCTGGTTCATTAGGGCCCAGGAGTTATTATCTAATTTACAGTTGGGAAATTTCTAGCCACTATGAGTAAAATGAGGTGTCCAGAGTTGGAAAAACGTGGAGCATTGATTTTGATGTTTGATTGGGAACCCTGTGAGTGTGTGTCTGTGGGTAGAAATGCAGAAATTTAATAAAGGTGGTTTTTGATCGGCAGCATTGTGCAGTGTTGTCAGGAAGATTTATTGAAAATATTTTGTCGCAGATGGTTGAGTTTTTTTTTTATATCATGATGTGCCCATTCTCACAAAATTGTGCTACATTAATGCTGTGTATTTACTGGACTCACACTTTTCATATGTCCTGAATACACTGTTTAGACCACAATCAAATTAGTGTAAAAAATATACACCCTCTCCACAGAGCATTGAGCTGCAACAGATTTCTCTTAAATATGCTGACGTGTCGATCAGTGAGTACTGATAAATGTCCACACGTTTGTTGCTTGGATACGTCCATATTTCTGTCTAAAATGGTTACTTTTATTCGTCTAGTGCAGTGGTTCTCAATTATTTTCTATCATATGACCCCAGTTTTTTTTTTTTTTTTATCCGTTAACCACTGTATAAGTAGCTGGTACCAGCGTTCTGCATAAATTCACCTGATTAGTATATATTGTTAATCTGTTTTAACAATCAAGTATTTGATGAAAGACATCCAACGAGTTACTGGTATAATTGGGGTCTCTCCAGGTGCTGCCTTAAATTGTTTGGTTTCATTATATTCGCTGCCAGAGTTTTTAGACACAAAACACAAACGGGTGTGTCCACATTTATGACCGTATTAACGGTGAATCCAAGGGCAAGGTAGGCTTCGTCATATTTTCTTATTTTATGTTTTACCCCCATTTCTTGCCACTGACAAGATTATTGCTACCACCTAGTGACTAGAGGCTTGTTCAAGACAGTTTAATAAGTCAATATCAACTCACTGACATGCACAGGTTAGGCCACAGCTCTTCTTTACTAGCTATGTAAGAGATATTCAATGCAGAAACACCATAAAAGTAGAGAAGGAATTTTTTTAAATGTAAAGCGTATTTTACCCTATGTATCTTTATTAGAGGACCTATAATATTCTTATTCTATCTCCAGTGACAAGATACGGGGTACACCACAGGGCTGCACAGGACATACAACCATGCACACACCCATTCATGCCTAAGGACCTAATTTGGAGAGACCAATTAACCTAACCGTCATGCTTTTGGATTGTAAGAGGAAGCCAGAGTACACCGAATCATGCATGGGGAAAACTTGCAAACTCCATCCAGAAAGACCCCAGGCCAGGAACCCGGGATCTTCTTGTTGCAAGGCAACAGTGCTACAAACTGCACCACAATGTAGTCTTCTATAACTAATAATGAAACATTATTTCTAAATGATAACCCTGGACTCACAACACTGTAAAACACAACAAAAATCTAACAAATATGAAAAAAAATGACAAGAAATTGAACACATATTTGCAAGCCTGAAAAACAAAAATTTACTTAAAACTTAAAGCAATGATAATGACACTGAAATGATGTGGTGCATTGTCATCATTGCTGGGATCCTATTATTTCTAGCAACATGACAAAGCTACCCAGACAAAGAATGACGTCAGCTGTACAAGAGCAGGGGCCTCAAGTACAAAAGAGTGCACAGATTTCATACTAAAAGATGGCGGTGGGAAAAAATTATGAAATTTGTGGCGCACAAAACAATTCTGATGTACAAAACCATGCGTAGACATGTCACCGTACACATTGCCTTCAAACATCCCAATTTGTGGTGCACAGCTGTACACACTGCTTGAACCGTGTGGTCCTTGCCCATAAATACATAAGCAAAGTAGTAGAAATAGCCAGAAGGTGTGGGACAATGTAATGGAAAAGAAAGAAAGAAGTTAGCAAAGAGGGTTTAAGCAATGTAGGGGTTAAGCACGCGACCATGTGCAGAGGCGATAGTTCTCAATGTCCTGGGTTCGAGTTCCAGAACCAGGGACATTTTCTGTGTCTCCCCCCCTCTTTCCTGTCTACCTGCTGTTGAAAAATAAAGGCCTCCTGTGCTGCAAAAAATATTTAAACTGTGTACATCTCAGACATAATTCTGAAAAAGGTAGATTGAAATTATTTACTACTGTGCCAGTATCTTCATATTTATTGGAACTTCCTTACGGCCTTCAAATTGAATCAAAATAAGTTGGACAGCATTTAATTCGATCCAGTTGCTCAAAATTCTACAACTAGTGCACATTTTATTACCATCATGAAATTAGTCCTCAATACACAGTGTGTCATCTGACCTTAGAAAGGCTGTTCTTAAGCTTCTCACTGTAGCTTCTCTTGGCTGCTTTGATCTCTTTTGTTAGTCTGTTCCTGGCCTGCTTGTACCGCGCCCAATCTCCACTGCTGTGAGCTTCTTCCTTGTCCTTGCGCAGATTCCTGAGGTGTGGAGTAAACCATGGTTTATTGTTCCCAAAGGTGCAGAAGGTTTTGGTCTGCACACATGTCCTCACAGAAACTGATGTATGATGTCACCACATCAGTTAGTTGGTTTAGGTCAGTGGCTGAAGTTTCAAAAACAGTCCAGTCTGTGCATTCAAAGCAGGCCTGTAGCATCTGCTTTGA
>JAHUTJ010060099.1:0-11611 GCA_036250325.1 Characodon lateralis
CACCTTTTTTATTAGATATGTGTATATTGTACATTGTAAATTGTAAATTTGTATATTCTGTAATGCAGAATATTGCATTGTACATTGTATATTGTACATTGTAAATTGTAAATTTGTATATTCTGTAGTCAAATTCCTTGTTTGTATGCATGAACTTGGCAATAAAGCTGATTCTGATTCTGATTCTGAACATTCAGATGGTAGGGTCAGAATATGGCTTAAACAACATGAAAGCATGGATCCATCCTGCCTTGTATCAACAGTTCAGGTTGGTGGTGGTGGTGTAATGGTGTGGGGGATATTTTCTTGGCACACTTTGGGCCCCTTAGTACCAATTGAGCATAGTGTCAACGCCACAGCCTACTTGAGTATTGAGGCTCACCTTCTGTGACATTAGTATAACAAGAACAATCACAGACTTTAATACACTGCTTACGACCAGAAAGATCACTAAAACCAGCCAATAGCTGGGGCTGTAAGGCCAATATCAAAAAGTCTATGATATAACAGATCATGATTCACAGAATCCAATGCTTCCACAAAGTCATTTAAAGAGTTGAAGCAGTGATAGTGCTGTGTTGTTTCCTGAAACCAGACTGATGAAACAGTTGATGAAATGTAGTCAGTGCTTGAATATTTATTCTAAGGTTTGTTACAGCTAACAGTTTATAAAATGCATTTACATAATACTAATAACTGGCACGTCAAAAGCAACCTTTCTAACTTTCTTTCTCAAGTTACAGTTTAGCTAAATACATCTCTTGTCACTCTGTTTCCGTTACAAGGTTGAGTTTGTATGTGATTTGTAGCCTCTAATTTTGCTGTTTTACTGTTTGTGTTTTCCAACTCAAACAGCTGTGAACTGATATTGGAACAGCTTTACCTGCATTTAAAAGCAGAATGGTTGTTGGACAGTATTTGCTTTGTGAATAGGCCATGGGGAGGCAGTACAAGGCCAGAGATAAATGGTTAATTTCTTTGCAGCCTCTTGATGTCCAAACAACTAAGGGCATGATCTTGAAAGATACCAAATAGCTGGTGCTAATGTGTGTGTACTACGAATAAATTGCACGTGCAATAAGTGGGCGTGTCGCATGCGATTTTCAAAGATTGCGATTTTCTCTTATCTTGCTCGATGTAACTCACAACAAATTGGCCAATCAATATTTACAATATAAAAGATAAATATGTCTGTTAATTTTTGTTAAATATGTCTGCCTTGATCTTTTAATTATTTTCGGAGAGACTCACTGGGTTCTGTTGTTTTTTTTGAGGGTATATGTTTGAAGAGTTCAGAGTTTATCATAAAGAGCCACAATATTTAAGCCTGAACGTAATATTAGCAACATCAAAATAGATTGTTGTAGGAGTTGGCAATCTGTGTTATAGCTTTGCAAATTTTAAAACATAGCGTCACATAACTATCCTGCAAAAAAGTTAAATCGAACATTTATGTACGTAAAAATTAATTACTTTCCAATGATTTTACTAAATTCGTTTTGTTTGTTTTGCCAATATTCTTCCAAAAATTTAAACCCTTGCGGCTGTTACAATGGCAGTGCAGCACTCGTCTTTCATACGGTGACATTGACTGTTGCTTGCATCGGCCTTCCTTTGACAGTCGGGGCCATCTTTGCTGTTTCCTTAATGGTAGACACAATACAAAAGATTTTTTATAGCTCACTGTATTTTTGTTCTATATTTAGTGTTGTGTTCATGGTGAGCTTTTAAGCATCAGATTAAAGTTATTATTCCTAGCCAACATCATGAAGGCTCTTGCTGTATTTATAAAGCTAAACACTAGTAGGTCTGTCTGGCCGCACAAGCTGAATATTTCAGGGGATACAGCGCCATATTAAGTTTAGCACTGATGTTGATTTTCCTAAAAAAAAAAAAAGTATACATTTTAAGCCAATGTGAATGTCGATAACTAGTCAAACCGTGGAAGAGAAAAGTGTGATAGAGAAAGGTAAACCAGCAACATGGATAACTGCAGCTTTGAGAGGATTGTTAAGCAAAATCCGTTGAAGAATTTGGAGGAGCATGACAGGCAGTGGACTGAGGCTGTTGTCACTGCATCAAGAGTCACTCCACACAGATGAATCCTACACATGGACTACAAATGTCGCCTTCCACATGATGAGCCTTTCTGAACCAGAAACAATGTCAGAAGCATCGTTCCTGGGTTAAGGAGAAAAAGGACTGGACTGTTGTTCAGTGGTCGAAAGTCCTCCTTGAGATCAAAGTAAAGTTTTCATTTCATTTAGAAATCAAGGTCCCAGAGTCTGGAAGAAGAGTGGAAAGGCACAGAATCCACATTGCTTGAAGTCCAGTATGAGGTTTCCATAGTCAGTGATACTTTTGGGTCCCCTGTCATCTGCTGGTGTTGGTCCACTGTGTTTTCTTAAGTCCACAGTCAATGCAGCCATCTATCAGGACATTTTAAGGCACTTCATGCTTCCTTCTGCTGACAAGCTTCTAAGAGGAGCTGATTTTATTTTCCAGCAGGACTTGGTACCAACCCACTCTGCCAAAGGTACCAAAACACTGGTTAAATGGTGTTACTGTGCTTGATTGACCAGCAAACTGACCTGACCTGAACCTCATAGAGCTTCAATCAGTGAATTATTGTCAAGAGGTCGATTATAGACACCAGACCAACCCTAACCCTAATCAGGTACAGCAGGGTCATTATCCAAAGAACAACAATGAGTCCAAACCCTAAACCACTCAAAATACAAACCAATAGGACGGTTTTGGAGCAAGTTAAATTCTGAACTTCAATTTTGATTGAAATTCTTTTGTATGATCACTTATGCTGGAAACTTAGAGAATGTGGCGAAAAATAAAACAATTCTGCAAAGAAGAGTGGGCCGCAACTCTGCGGCCTGAATGCTTGATGGTAGCTATTGCTGCCAAGGGCGGCTCTACCATTCATTAGATTTAGAAGGCTATTACTTTTATATAAGGACCCAGGTTGGTTTGGGTAGCTTTTCTCCCTTGATGAATCAAATCATCATTTACAAACCGCACTTTATATTTGTCAGACCTTTTCTCTGACATTAAATATGAAATGAAACATTTAAGTCTGAATAAAAAAGTACAATCAGAAAAAATCTGGCAGGGGGTAGATTTTCAGGTTGTTTTTCAGACATCTACGAGGTTGCTCCAGGATCATTTTGTGCTCTTAGGTGTTCAGTGGCCCACTGAAGGTGATTAGTGGTAATACGTGGCTCAATAGTAGTTTGTGCCTGTATAAGTTTTATTGCTGCATTCCTGACATTCCCCATGCATACGTTGCATATAATGGCTTGGGTCAGACTCCAAATTCTATGTGTTGATGATATGCATACGTCGACATTTTTGAGCAATGAAGCCTGCATGAAACAGCAAGGTTCTCCTTAAAGATGCGTATGAGATGTGACGAAAACACTGGCTGATGTTAGATCTTGGAGATGGATGCTTCTTCATCAGTTGCGGGATTTGCGTTCTGTATCTCTCTGCTCTTTGCTCAACTTTCTTGACCTGATCCTATATCTATTTAGTTTAGCTTTGGCAGCTCTCCTTTTCCTTCTTCCAATATCATGTTTCTAAAAGAAGTATATAAAGATAAATGTATTGTCAAACATTTCAGCTTCAGCAAACTGGATGTCACCTTCAACTGTAACAATATGAATAATTTTATGATTGGTCTGTGCTTACACTAAATTGCCTTCCTCGACTTATGTCTCTGCTCTCGAACTGTGGTCTTTTTGCCTTTTTTTCTTCCGTGTCTTCATGTTTCCTCCTCTTCTATTTCTATTTTTTTCTCAATATGACTGTCTCCTCCTTTCATCATCATAATGGCTGAGACGGTATCTTCTCTGCTTTTCAGCTGCACTCAGGGCTTTGTAGGAACTCTGGATAAATGAACTAAAAAATATCTGAACAGGAACCCTGAAAAACAGCTAATTTAATAGTCAAGGTAGTTACAGAAATCTTGACAAACTTCCTGGTGTCAGTGACATTAAAAAGGCCATTCACATTCAGAAAAATAAAATGTTATATTTTAAACATGCAAATTATGCTAATTTGTATAGACAATTATTTTACAATAAATATTTGCCACTGCAGAGTAAATGGAGTAAAAAATCTTCTTGCTCTAATTAGAGTAAAAGGGTTGAAAATCAAAGCTAATGTTTGCATTTTTCGGGAATAGATGCTAGCTTTGAAAGCTTACTGTCGAAGTCTGAATGATGGAGTTCATCATATTAATAAATCTTTATTAATATGACTAACTCCATCATTATGGAGTTAGTCATATCACAATGTTCTAAAGTTTAGAACATTGTCAGTGCATTTTAGTTTAGACTCCTATTTTAGTGTTAGTACATTTGCCCTTGGTTTTGGGTTTTTGTTCAGCCTGTTTCATGTTCATTCCGTGCTTAATTAGTCACCTTCCCTCAGTTCTCTGCTAAGATTCTGCCGGCAACCTGGTTTCCATGTCACTCATCCCACTCCACACAACTCCTCGTATTTAATCTCCCTGGTTTAATTGTTCATTGCTGGATTCTTGCGCTGCTGTCACCCTGGTTCTGTGTTCTGTATTCCTCGTGCTAGATTTAGAAGTTTCTTAATGTTGATTATCAAATCCACTCATCACCATTTGCTACAGTCATCTCTGCATTTGGGTTCCCAGCAGCCACACTACATGGTCTAAACAGCATACTTGTCCAGAGGAGGTGTGGCTGTTTGCTCCGTTGGAAGGGTTCCTGCACTCAGGAGGTTGTGAATTTGATCAAAACATTTAATTATTTTTTAAGCTATAGTTTCTGTTTATCAGACTTGATTAATGATTACGTCAGTGTGACCTCTTCCTACATCTGGCAAAGTGGAGGCATTGTGCTAGTTTATTGTTTGTTTATAATGTTGGGATTCATTTTAAATCAAATTAGCGGTGTGAGTTTAATTTCAACATCATCAAATAATTCAGCAATGCAGGCCTGTTGTACTTTTTTATTTGGAATGGCAAAGTTTACATTTGTACTGCTTTTTTTTCTCTAAAGCAAACCTGAAGCATGGGTCTGCCAGGGCAAATTTAATGTGTACCTCAGCGATTGCTTAAATTTGCTCATTAGCCAAAACAATTTCATAGTTTTTCTCTTCAATTTTTTATTTGAACGTGGGAAGCATAATTATTTTTTTGAACATTTTCTCTGTTTTCTGTCATGCTTGTGCTAAACAACATATATATCATAACACAGTAATGCCATGCTTAGACTTGTTTTACACAATATTAGTGGTAAAACAGGATGTCATCCATGCAGAAGTCAGGCTGAAGGCTCTCAAAGGTGCAGTCGGATGTGGCCATGGCGCAGCCGCTACAGTGGCAGCTCGAAGCAACCGGGTAAGTGACAACTGGGTCAACTCCGGGCAAACAATCAGGAAACTCGAATGTCTTGTAGTGCAAATCCTCATAAGTGCACACATGCTGGTACACTTTGCTAAACAGTCTCTTCCTGTTTGGATCCTGAAAACAAGTGAATAAATAATATTTTCTTTACTTTGGGGCCTTTAGTGACACACCTGAATTGTTTTTCTCCAAAGGTGGATTGACCATGCAAAAACCACTTTTAATTAGTTTTCAAAATGAGATTTTCTCTAATCCATACAAGGTTCACATTATACATACTGGTACAAATACATGGCCCCACTGATATTTAGGTAAATGTCCCTAACAGAGTTTGGACCTCGACCATATGCCATCGACGAGGTCTAGCATATTCATTTTTTCCATGCTGCAAACATTTTCAAGAGGTTTGAGGCCAGAGCTTTAGGAAATAATTCTAGAAGATGAGTTTCAGTTTGCTTAATTCATTCCAAAAACCATTTCTGATTTTTGTTTAGGTTCATTGCTCTCTAGGAACACCTATGTCCAAGTTTCAATCATCTGAACCACACTGTCAATCTCATTATGAAAGGAAATTGGTTAAGATGTTTGAGATCAACCAAGGAAACTTCAAGACTTAAACCTTCCATACATTTGAAGCTGCTGGAACAGCAGTGTCTCTGGTCACAATGAAGCCAGATTTACATCACCATGAGCTGAGAAGGTACCTGCAGAAGGCTCATCCTATTCCTAATGACCAATAAACCTATATATGTTATCTGAGTTTAGACCAAGCAAAACAGCCTACTCTAAAAACATTCACACATATCTCATAATTAGAAGTATGTAAGTTTATCATAAAAGTATGTACATTTTAGAAAATGCCATAAAGCCCAGACTGAAACTGAATGACAGCTTCATCTGATTCTGCAGGAATGTATGAATTTGTGTTGTGCTGAAGATGTACAGTTTGCTTTTATGAAAGAAAACTGGGAGTTGTTCAGTATGAATAATAATTTCTAACCAGTCTCTTAAAGCGACAGCACCTCTATGACTGAGTCGCTTATAATGCAAAATTTCGAAGAAAGACAAAGTTATAACACTGACAATAAAACCATGAATTGTACTTATGAAAACCTAGCACTTAAATGATATTGTACTTGGTGAATGCTGAGCCCAGCTCATTCTATTCTTTTTAATGCTGTTTAGACTTCTAATAAACATCCAAAAACACATTAAAAAATATGTTCCCTTTTAGAAACAATATATACCAGCTTTAGCATGGACATCTATGGAGTATTTAGAAATAGCTTAGATGTATTTTCAATAAAAATCATACTCTGCTATTTTGGATAAAAAGTGTAGTTAAATATCCAGTCTTAAACCTGTTTAGATTAGATTAAAACTAGATTAAATTAATGTTTGTTTTTTTTTAAAGTCATGAATTGGATCATCATTCCACCCTGAAAACAGACTTGCATTATTAAAAGCCCCAAAGGTAATATGCAATTCATTTTGTTAATCAGCGTATGAAAACATCTAAAGGGAATTGGAAATATAGATTTCAGTTCATTCTCTCACCAAGAGTGGGGTCCCCTTTACATATTTGTTTTACTCAATCTGTCCAACAGTTGGAATATTTTTTCCCAAACTTAAGATGAAATTGTTTCAAGAATCTGCTACCAAAGCGCAACAGCCTCTCCAAGCAGCAAATATGCAGGGTTAAAACTCTTTCATTTCATTCCCACATTTTTCTTTAAATATCACCACCGACCTTGGTTGTGCAGTACCCGCTGCAGATGGTTGTTTCCACTCGGTAACAGCCAGAACAGCCCTTCTTCTCTAGAGATATTGTCTGGTTGATGAGCTGGCAGCGTGGGAGCTGAAAGGCTGCTACTGTTGGAAAAAAGGCAGCTTATTTAGAAATGAAAGATTCCTGGCACATTTTATCTCACTGGACACACTCTTTTCCTACAAATATTCATTTTACAACACCCATGGATTTATCGCCAACTTGATCCATCACTTCCATTCTGAAGATTTTAAAAAGCATCTCTTTATGTGATTTAAAAATAAAACGTGTGTTTATTCTAGTGTATAATGATCATAGTTAAAATTGCAGTATAGAGGATTTAAGTTAAGTTCATTTGAGTTTAGGTATGCAAACTGTTTGATCTATGGATGGATGGACGGACGGACGGACGGACGGACGGACGGACGGACGGATGGATGGATAGAAGATTAAGGTAAGAAAGAGTGTATCTCCTTTCCTAAAAGCAATTGATCTTTTCATTCAACCTTAGTAATAAGTCAACATGAATTACAGTGGTTTTCATAAGTGTATATACCCCTGGTAAAAGGTCAGGATTTTACTATGCAAAAAATCTATTTAAAACGTTTTCCACACACATTGTGATTATTTGTTTTCAATTCAAGTAAAAAAATAAGCTCGTTTATATTAAAAAATTTAAAACTGCAATAAATTGGTTGCAAAAAAGTGCACACCCTGAAACTAATACTTTTTGAAACACATTTTAAATCAGTTTCAGCCTTCTTGACTTCACATCTAACATCAGTCATAGTGAATCTTATTAACCAGAAATGCCTTTCAGCAGTCCTAGGAGGACCTGCCTGATAGTTGCTCATTTTTATCCTCAACCTAAAGCAATAGTTTGCAGAGTTTACAAAAGATCAAAAGGATGTCATTGTATAAAGGTATATCATGGCAAAGATAGAAAAATTTCAACATATTGTCCATACACCAGTTAAGACAGTAACTGATATTTGGAGAAAATATAAGACAATGGGAACACTTAAAAAAACGGATGCTGATGATCCAAAATTACCGCAAAGCTGAGAATGAAACAGGTCAGAGACACAGCCAAGAGGCTGACAGCAGCTTCAAAGAGCCTCGGTGCTGGTTGTGTTCTACATTTGACAACAATCTCCTGTATTCTATACATTGACAAGGGAATAGGGTTGAGGGACAGACCTCCTTTCTTTCAAAGAAGAAGTCCAGGCTTACATAAATCTCCAAAACCTTGAGGAAGAATGTGTTGCAGTCTGATGACACCAAGCTGGAACTTTTGGTATGTTTGGCAACAAAGCAAGGCTGAACATTGCCGAAAAAACACAACACCCACCGTGCAGGTTTTTATCAATGGAGAGGAAGTATGAATACCATTTGACAGTTAGTTTGGGCCCAATACCCTCAGGTTTTTGTCCAGAATACTAAAGAGGAATGTATTTTTTATGAATCCCTGTGAGTCCTAACATACATGCAAATCCACAAAAAACAATAATTCCACAAAAGGAAATTGACTGGGCCATTTACAAATGGCCTGGTCAGAATCCAGAACTAAATTTGACAGAAAATCTCCATGGTGAGGAATGTGGACAAGAGATATCCCCACCATCTGAGATTTGGAGAACTTTCTCAATCTAGAATAAAAAAATGTTTTGTCCACACATAAGACGCTGATGGACTCCCATCAAAGAAGACCAAATGCTGGAAATAAATGAAAATAGTGTGTTGAAAAAGTTGTAGTATAAGGATGTGCACACTTATAACAGCAGATTATTGCACCTTATTTATGTATTTATTTTATTTATCTTCCAGATTTGATTGTTTTTCAATTGAGTTTTGCAGGACCACTATATTTGGAAAAAGTCTTAAACTAATTTTTTACATCTCAAAAACCTAGCATTTTACCAGAGATGCATACACTTTTGATAGCAATCTATAATATGTATTCTCTTGTGAGTGTCTCTGAAATCCTACCGAAACCCTAAACGTCTTCAAATATTTTATTTTTTTTTCCTAACTTTGATTAAAAATCTGTCTACAGGATTTTTTTGCTTTATAATTACTATTAATATTATTACCTGCTGGGGTAAGGGACCAAATTAATGAGGAGGCTCCCAGAAACAAACACACCATCAGTGACAACTTCATTCTTCTGTCCTGAGCCATCATCCTTAAAATACAAACAAGGGGAGGAATTGTTACTTATCCAGTTAATATTCCAACAATAACTGCTTGGTTTTTCAGGACATAACTCTTACATTTTTCCACCATGCCATATTGAACATTAAACAATGTTTTGATAAAATGCTCAAATTTGATTAAAATCTGCATATCTTTGACTTTTTACCTTCTGGAAGTCCTGGGTTCAGTAACACATGTACAAATAAATAAAAACATTCACATTAAACAAAGTCTATAACCTTAATATGAAATTGCACAATATGATGTTTTCTTTTAGCTGTTTCTTCACATTTTAAATTAATAATTAAAAAAATACATCATGTTCTCATAAAAACTAATGGAAAAATTGTCTGGCTGATAATAGCAGCACAAACTTACCTCTTAGGTGTTTGCAGGCAGTGTGAAGGGGGAACCTATCCTCCCCGATCTTTATACAGCAGCGGGGAGCTGCTCGGATCAACCCTGATTTCCTGCTTTCGGTACAAGGATGGAACATTGTTAAAACCTTTATTCATCCCAGGGATCAACCTCTCACTGAGTCATTTTCACATCCTGGAACACCAGACTATCAGGATTAAGAGCAGGGCCTTGCTGAAGGTCACTGGGACTGGAGTAGAGTCCCTGGGCAAAGAATATTGAGTTTATAGGGTTGCATCTCAACCTGATGTGAAGCAACATATGAAGCAACATAGAACAATAAAGATAAATGACAAACTATAAATTTAACAACAGTTTGGGATGACGGTGGTGACAGTGGTAGGGATTTGTCCTGCAACCGGTGGGTTGCCGGTTGGAACCCCCGCTCTGTCTGTCTCAGTCATTGTGTCCTTAGGCAAGACACATAACCTGATAAGAAAACTGATAAGAAAATTCAATAGACACCACAATGCTAATAGTGGCTGAATGTAGGTTCCTAATGGCAAATTTGATCCAATAGTTATCATATAATAATGTTTTCTATTTGTACTGAGAAATCACATATTCTGAGTTTTGAAACCAAAATTCAACAAGAACGCCCCCTGGTGTCGGTATTAAGTATTCAGTATGGCTGCCTTGCAAGCAGACTGTAGTGAAGGTTGCAGGTATAACCTATTTATTAACACTTTTGATGGTTTGAATCTCATTAAACAAGTGGAACACGTAGACCTGATGACAATGAGGAAAAAAAATGATCTAATAAATCTTTACACAGACAAATAGCATCTCAACTTCATTAATTATAGTTGGGGTAATTAGCCTTCTTACTTTTCTTATGACCTTGCGATGGACTGGCGACCTGTCCAGGGTGTACCCTGTCTCTCACCCATAGACTGCTCCCCCGCGACCCATTATGGAATGAGCGGTAGAAAATGACTGACTTTTCTTATCTGTTTGGCTGTGAAGTCACCTTCGTGAATTGTCCCATATGGTCTAGCGGTTAGGATTCCTGGTTTTCACCCAGGCGGCCCGGGTTCGACTCCCGGTATGGGAACGTACCTTTTCTCATACACTTCATCTGCAATTTCTACACTTTGTTTGAAATTTGCTCATTTAACATTACAGTTTATTATAATCGTGTTTTGAGAAACTTTAAAATCAGAACACAAGTGTTGGTTTCGCAGAAATATAAATATATAATTTTATGATGTAAAACAACAGAATGTAGACAGTCTGATAACGGTCCATCTCCTGGTGAGTTAATCCTCTTTAATCATTTAACGATCGCCCTGACATGCTTCCCGTTTGGCTTTGTAAACTTTAGATTTTGATCCTCTTGTTTAGAGCGTCATGGTTCCTGAAGGATGAGTGCGTTTACAGTTGGTTTAGATGACACATCACGTTAATCGGCTTGGGATTCATGTTTATATATATAAAAAAAAAAGTTTATTCATGTGAATGAAAGGAATAAATCAGCCTTACTATTTTCAGAGTTAAAAAAGAACATGAAATGAAATGGTATTATATTTTTTGTTTGTTTGTCACTGTAAATAAACAATAAAAATGTACAATTAGAGAGCGAGAGAAAGGAAGCAATCATATTTTAGCCTAAACATACACATTTATTTGTACGCAACAAACCGAAAAATACATAAGCAGGTTGTTTATTATATTTATTACATTTACAGCAAATACAACAGTTTCATTTCTCAGAGATACAGGTCCTTCTCAAAATATTAGCATATTGTGATAAAGTTCATTATTTTCCATAATGTCATGATGAAAATTTAACATTCATATATTTTAGATTCATTGCACACTAACTGAAATATTTCAGG
>JAHUTJ010060100.1:0-11606 GCA_036250325.1 Characodon lateralis
TATTGGTCAGCAAAGAAAAGACATGTCCGTAGGCAGAGAGAGAGGAAGAAAGGCAAGAGTCTAGGACTGAAAGTAGGGACTTTGAATGTTGGGGTTATGACAGGAAAAGCTAGAGTTGACTGACATGATGCAGAGAAGGAAGGTGGACATAAGGTGTTTTCAGGGAAACCAGGTGGACAGGATGAAAGGCTAGGAGCTCGAAGCAGGGTTCAAGCTGTTCTACCATAGTGTGAATGGGAAGAGAAATGGTGTAGGAGTTATCTTCAAGGAGGAGTTTGTCAAGAATTCTCGGGAGGTGAAAAGAGTTTCAGATAGGGTGATTAGTCTGAAGCTAGAAATTGAAGGTGTTATGTTCAGGGTTGTTAGTGGCTATGCCCCAAACGTAGGGTGTGAGTTAGAGGAGAAGGAGATGCAGAATATCTACAGAGATGAGAGAGGGGTGATTGGTGCAGATCTCAGTAGATATGTTGAGGGAACAGAGGTGATGAGGAAGTGATGGGCAGCTTTAGTATCCAGAACAGGAATGCAGAAGGATAGATGGTGGTAGACTTTGCAAAGAGGGTGTCCAGTTCCTGGACATGACATTTGTTGATATTTTACAAAATGTGCTTATTTCTTTGACCCACATAACTCAATACACCAACTAACATGTCAAGATAGGAACAGGTTTGAGAGCCTGTCTTCTTCATGCCAAGTGTTCAGATGTAGATGCCATTGTCTTCTCCATTCCTTATACAGCTGGTAGAATCTATATTGTCATGCAAACGTCTATGATGTATCTGCTTGCTTGCTGAAAACATAATCATGCCTCAAATCCCCCCAACAACAGATCTTGATCTCTGAGGGCCTAGGCATCTACGCCAGGGATCCGAAATTTGTAAGCTTTGCCAAGCGGGAGATTGCCGAAGCGTGTCACATGAGCTTGGACGAAATGGAGACTGCGGCTGCCGACCTGATAGCGCGAGGAGCCAGTCATCTGTCGCGGTTTGAGGACGAACTGGCAGATGAAATGAACTGCGTGATTTCTTACTAAGATCACCAAAGCCAAAATACAGTAAAGACATGAAGTCTTGAGCCAATCTTTTGTGTGTTTATACACAAGTTATTTTAACAAAACATTATATAAGAGAGGTGGGTTTTTGTAGTTTTCATACATCCTGCTGGGTATGAAATACTTTTGTTTGTGAATGCCAAAACATGCACACATATTGATTTTAAGAGCACACATGAGTATGTGGCAGGACTCCCTCTGATGTGGCTCAGGAAGTTTTTATATTTACAGAGGAGCCTGCTCAGTATAAATCAAATTCAGGCACTTAAACCATTATAACAGAGGGTCGTTTTTCATTGTATTTCTATTTGCACTGTACTTGACCTATCATCACTTAATACATCTATGAGCTCAAATATTGTTTCATATAATCTCCTGAACTTTTACATGTAAAACCGTAATACGTCAGCAGCACAGATGATGATGATATTTGAATGCATTAGCTGTTTTAGAGAAATATTTCATTAAACTGAATATCCAGATGCAGCATCCCAACTTCTGTTAAAAATGTCTGCGTTGTATTTTCTGATTATAGTGACTGTTCATTCGGGTGGCTTTACAGCCTGCAGAAATAAAGTATGTTTTCTCAAACAAATGTTCTTTTGCTTGTAATTTTTTTCTTTTTGCCTAGTGAGCAGTTTGTTTCACATGGTATACTTCCCCCCAAAGGTTCTTTGTTAAAAAACCCACAGTGGAAATATAAACAGTGAATTATGTAATCAGTAATTAATAGACTGGCAGATGGATGACATCTGGGTTTCACTTCCACCTTAAGAGGTGAAGCATGTAAAATAATAAGCATTTGTCTCTTGCAGACTATTGTTACACTCTATAGCAGAGTTGGCTGCATCTCACATTCTGTAATTTACTTATTATTTGCAAAGTGAAAATACACCAAAAATAGACAAGAATGGTAAATGAACAAAATTTATATACCAACCACTTAAAGCGCTTTATTGTAGAGCCACATTCACATAAATCGCACATAATACACCAGACAGAAATGAATTACTGGTCAAAATCTTGTAGACAACCCGTGGATTTAGATTAATCTCCTTCCTGAACACAATGAATGACCCTGGGGAGAATTAAGCAATCAAGGTCTGTGCTGGTCAATAAAATGAAATAATAAAAAGAGAAAAACATGAAATAAGCAATAAAAAAGGCAAACCAGCCATGTGGAGAAAGTATTTTCCTTATATTTTGGATGATTTTTTAGTCTTTAATTTTCTTATGAGGTCACATATAGAAGCAATGTGTTATTGGAGCCTTAAAAAAAACAACCTCAGGTGTACCTTCCTTTAACACGGATGTTGTGAATTTCACAACAAATTAAAAATTTACTAATTTGAGTCTATGTGAACTTCTAGCTTTAAATAAAATAAAAGTATTAACATTTCTTTCTTAAACATTCTTTCTGGCTTTTAGCAAAGAGAAATATTTTTGATAATCCTAATTGGCCTTAACCAGCAAGGTTTAGTCTTATTTAATGTCAGACAGTGAGGAAAACACGGTGAAATGAATTTTTAAACAGTGTATGTAAAAATCTGGTTTCAGCCGTATGTTTTATTTTGTGAATATTTGATATGTCCTTAAGGACTCTTTGAACAAACATGAAAAGAATATTATAACAATTTCCTCATGCCAAGATTGGAGGGATTGTCTTTTGTTTATTTAGTCTCCTGATTTATTTATTTCACATTTAATTGTTTATTTGGAGAAATTTGATCTGTGTTTTCTTGCTCCTCTTTTGTGTTACAATAAGAAATTCCCAACATAAACAAACGCAGCACTGGGGCTAAATATTCCTTCTACAGTCAGCGGGATGGAAAATATGGCTTTTCTTTTTTAGGCCTGTATTACTAAACTATCTTTAATTTAACATGTTCTAAGAGGAAAAACATATTTAGATTTTACTTGCACAGCTGATGACTGGTGACTTTGCTGCATCTTAATGTCTTACATTTTTCATCTACGCTGCTCCTTGTTTCTATTTAAGCATGAACAGTCTCCAAGCACTCCTTTCTTCATCACAAGCCCCTCCAGGCAATCTGCTCTTCCTCAGAATAAATCTGCGCTGTGATTGGACAGACGATGCCGCTCCTTTCTACTCCAAGTGTAGTGGCCCGTTCTTACGTCTATACACTTGATGGCATTGACGCAGAAGAGCAGTAAGGTCCTGACGCAGAAGAGCGTCAGGACCTTACGCCAATGAGGCTGCCATATTGTGAGTGGCATGTTTGTTGAATGCAAAAAGCTGTACATCACAGTTCCATTCAAATGGTTTTAAATCAAGCTTTCTTTGCTAGGCTGTTCTGTTTTACATTACATAGCCTAATGAATGCATGAAAAGAAAAAGAAAATACGTCAGTTAATGAACAATGAAAATTATATTGAAACACAATTGTCCCTTAAAACCTTTAGTGGTTTTTTTTCATGTTCTTTGTAAACTGCCATCCTTATTTAAATAAGGGTTCTAGTTGAGTAGGTTTTTCAAGGATTATACAATGAATGAATAAACAATTAAACTGCATTTATTGTCCCTATTCCACTATCCCTAAAACGTTTGGTTGACCTCTTAAAAAACCCCATATTATTGTTATTATTATTATTAATAATGTTAATAATAGTAATACTAGACAATTTTTATTAGTATTATTGTTATTATTATTTTAATCATCTGTTATTATTATTATTATTATTATTATTGTTATTATATTGTTTAATTTGATTTATTGGTTAAATAATAATAATAATGCAGAAAAGTACATACCTAATACAGAAAGTATTATCATTTTTACTAACAACAACAGCAATAATAATAATGATGATTACATTTAAAGTACATTGTTTATACTTTTTCCTCTGTCTTATTTGGATCGCATAAAGTCAACTGAGCAGAATTAACTGCAGGTACATTTAAGAGTACTACATCGGAAACCTCAGTTTCCAACACTGCTGTATTGGACTCCGGGGAGAAAATGCCACTCACAATATGGCGGAGTCTAACGCGCTGACGTAACCTTTCTACGCGGCAGCGAAGGCATTGCGGCGTCAACTCTTCTTGCTTCGTACGTCCCAGCTCGTGATGCAGCCCGGCTGTTCCTCCAGCGCGGCTCCCTCCCTCCGAGCTGTTCCGGAAAAGACGCCTTCCTCCCTCCACCCTTCTGATCCTCTTATCAGCGAGTAAGCGGCCAAGATGGATGTTGCGAACCAGGTAAGGCTTTGGGGAAGAAATTATCTACTTATTTTATTATTGTTCTTGTTGATATTTGTTCTTCAATTAGTTATGAGCCCTTTTACCGTATAGGGTGCCTTAGTGATGAGATTTACATATCGTTATTTAAAGATGTTCCGTTCCTATTAGAGATTTTAACGCAGGGCTGACGGGCATTTGAGTGTGAAATTTATTTAAGCATATGCAATGAAAAAATTCCTGTTCGTGTAGACATTATGTTCGACGGGTTTGGACGTTTTTCTGCTAGTGATGCTGCAGTCTGTGTAACAGACTGAGCGGCCCGCTGTCGGTCCAGTGCAGGATGTCCAGAGAGCGCTGCTGCAGCAGGGATGTTTAGCTCAGGAAGGAGATGATACTGACCGATTTCTCCAGAGAGACTCGGATAATTGATTCAGATTGCTTCCGTTTCAATTAGGCCGCTGTTGCTATGATAACAAAAGCGGAATGTGATTAATTTTCTGGGCAGTACATAGGCCCAACACAGGGGAGGAGGAGGAGGAGGAGGACGGTCTCCCGCAGCTCTCTAACAGCCGAACGATTTAAATAAAGCCGTCAAGGTTTGCTCTAGAAAACCAGGCGTTTATCCAGCTGTCAGGCAGATCTGAGAACACATTTTGTCACCTGTTTCATTTTGGATGCTTTGCATCCAGGTCGACAGAAAACAAACCACCACAGGCCTAGAGAGAGAGAGAGAGAGAGAAAGGCAGAGCTGCTCAGTCCTGTGCGGCCATTTACTGATGCACACCTTCTGAATGCGGTGTCGCATCCACCTGCGCACAAATATCTCCTGCTTGCGTCAATTAAACACGGTTTCCGCAGGATTTTCCTCATAAATAAGTAAAACGGCGGCTGCTGAGAAGTATGCAGTAAGAGAGACAGAGAAACAGACAGTTAATCAGCTTTTCTACTGGCAGCAGTTTTTTCTCTCTCTCTACACGCTTTGAAGGCAATGTCAGAATTATTCTACTCACACAGCATTTCATAAAGATGCAGTTGCTGTTTCAGCTAATGTGTTCACTGGCACCATGAAAACATCTACTTAATTAGTCCAGAGGAATTACTCTGCACTTAGAGCAATAAAAAGCTAAAATATGATGAGGAATCTGCATCTCATTATTGTGTTTGTTATGTTGACAGCTGGTGGCCCAAGGGCAGTTCACAGTAGTCAAACAACCACTGGGATTTATAAAAGTTCTACAGTGGGTAAGTCTTCTGCTTTATTCATGAACACCACACTAAACAAACAGTTTCCCTGTAAATAAATAATTCTATTTACTATTAATGCACCCATCAGAGATTTGGTGGCTGATTTCTGACCAAATTTACCTGACTCCAATATTTCTCCAATTTCCATTTTGTACTTTCTGAATAAATTCATACTGAAATTGTCTTTATTTTAAAATGGTCAGTAGTAAAATGAAAAAAGTAAAATAAGACAATTATTTCTCAGAAACATGTTTGCTGCGCTTCAAGCTGACCCGTAAGTCAAGAAACAACTTACAGCTGTTGTGCTTCCTCTCACTTCATTTTAACCGCCTTACTTCCCTCATTAACAGCTGTAACACTGGCAAGTTAACATGACCTGGTCATGCTAAACACATCATTTGTTTACTGATTGGAAAATATTGGGATTTTTAGTTTCCAACCAGCCAATCACAGATCAGGAAAGGTTAAGCATACATTGTACCAATTCAGGTCACCACCAGCCAATTTCTTTGTGTTTCTCTACTATTTATAGACAGGTTTGTAACACACAGCGATAATGAAGCTGCATGATGCCTTGAGCTACATAACAGATGTGACTGTGTAGAAACACAATAAAACTGCATTGCATTTGAACCTTCTCTTTTAAGGGTTTTCTTTCAAGAGGTTTTTTTTGTGCAGGTATGTTCAGATAATCGTTGAGTGAAGAGTCTGTTGTATCGTGGTGTTTTGGTGTTTCTGGCAAGAGACACCAGCAGGAATGTATGTCACTGTTTTAGTAATATGGTCCCCAGGCCACAGAGGGATATAATCACAGTTTAAGTCCTCCTCTGAAGACACAACCCCTGCGTACTTGGACTTCTTTTATCTCCTTCCTTGAATGGAGATTTTAATTTAGTTTTGCCTAATAGAGGCTACATTTCATCACCTTATATAAAGGAAAACATACTGTCGCCTTACTTTTAAGTAACCTAAGAATATAAAATGACACAGTGTGTTTCTCTAGCCCGGATGATGTAGGTGAAGTATTATCTTCCTTTGGAGCTTAAGAAATCAAACAACACGTAGGAGGAGAGCAGCACCTGTCACATCTCTTGATGACCAAGTAGTAGGAGGACATTGGTCAGCAATGTCTCTCCACCACTCGGTGTTCAGTCTCCATGGCAACCAACTGTTATACTGCCCAAAGGATAGTGGCAGTCTTCACTACTTTACTGCTTTGAATTTTAAATCCATTGCTTTGTCACCTGGACAGAAGGATCTTAGCTGCCAGCATCATTAGGACATAAATCTGGATTTGAGGGTCTACATGCTGTGATTTAAAAAAAAAAATCCTTTTATCAAGAGGTTGAACATTAGAAGGAAAATGCAATGATGAAATTATTTCCTGCGATTAAGCCCTAAACCATGTCTGGCAAACAGCTCTGCTGCCCGGTTTTGCATCCAGCAGAAATTAAAGCATTTAGTAAATTATCCTCATTTAAGCATTAATACAAATGTTCCTAACCTTTATTTGATTTTTCAGTAAACCCAAAAATGGTGGAGATTTCCTAGTTTTGATGCATTCAATAAATTAGGAAAACAGTATATATTTTCAGCTTTAAACCTGCCAGATTGCTTCAAAAACAAACAAAACAAAAAAAACCAAAATTTAAAAAAGTCCTGAACACAAAGCCAAAAATAAATCCTTCAAATCTGGGTGCAAATTCTCTCAAAAATATACACTTAAAATAATTTCACTATAAAAAAAAAAAAAATGCATTCTTGTAGGCTTATCAGCCAAAACATTCTGATTTGACATGAATCACTGAAGTAATTTCTCAAGCAAAAGGTCAAACATTATTGCACCAGAATCTCATTTTTAACAACTTGCTGCTTTTCTTTCCTAAACAAACTGAATATTAAAGCATTAGGTCTAACACCTTCCCTGAAAAAGTAGCCTCACGTGGTAAACATTTCAAAATACACTATAAATAAATATAAAAAATAACTTCTACAGCTTGGGTAAGCAGTTCTTGTCAGTTATATGATATAATACCATCTAAAGTGTTTGTACATGGCGGCAGTGCTGCAGGATTGACACTGGTGCTGCTCTAGTTTAGTTGAGGGGGATTTAGGGAGGAGGAGAAATACTTATCCAGTCCATATTTATATATACAGATAGTTGACCACTTCATGATAAATTGTTCTGTAATGGTATTTGTTATTGGGAATAAGCTATTGATAGAATCTTTAATTATTCTGAAAAGGTCACCTTGGATTTTTTTAATGCATTTCAATAAGAGCTGTAATTTTTTTGAGTATCTCCTATAAAATTGTTTGATGAATAAGGAGACATAAGGAGGCAGGTGCCCTATAATTCCATAGCGACTCCCAGATCCAATGCCTGAGAGGAGCCGTAACACGACCCAGATGACAGCCTTAGTGCCAAACCAGAGTTGACACAGCTCCACACTATTACAGCCTCTGTAGATATGCAGCAGAACAGTCAGAGGCAAGAGTGTGCTGCATGACTCTGTAGTCCTTCCCTGAAGCTATGTGAGTGTGCCAGCAACTCATCACTGTCTTCCTGGGTCACTGCGAGCCAATCAGCATCCACACTCAGGAGGCCAGGGCGCATGAATCATCTGTCAGAGAGGGTCTACGTGCTTCAGCGTCAGGCTGCTGGAAGGGCTGCCTGCCAGAGCTCCTGCTCTTTCTGGATTATTATGGGCATGTATCCTGAGCGAAACAGGGATTTTCCTTTTTTTAGGAAGGGAGAGAGGAGCCAAACCTCAGCAATATTTATCCAGATTCTTGAGCTGAATCCAGTGAAACTAGGGAGCAAGGAATAGATCTTTCTGTGTAACAGAGTTAAATCTTTCTATGCTTTTATTAAACACATTAAAAACAGCTATGCAATAACATCAGTTTAATATGAAGTCTCATACTGTTGCTATGTGCTTAAAATGGAGCGATAAGAGTCATTTAATGTGGACCAGTGGAGGAAGTGCGAGCTTGCCTGATATGTGTGACTCATGTTTGTCCAGCTCCCAGTGATCCTTTCTATAGAGAGTCAAAGCGGCCAAAATCTAATAAATGCAGTGTTGTCAAAATATTTTCCCCTTACAGTTTTTTGTCACACTTAATTGTTTTATATCATCCAACACATTTTAATATCAGAATACAAAAAACAATTTAATGTCATTTATTATGGGACAAACAACTATATCTAAAGAAGTAATTGCAAATGTCGTTTAATCCTAAATAAACTGTGACAAACCTCGATTTTTGGAAGGCTGAGCTCAATTTCTCAGCCACACTCAGGCCTTATTACTGCCTTACCTGTAGAATCAAGATATCACTTTAATAGAACATGAAGTAGGCTGAAAGATCCCTGCAAGCAACAAATCTTACTCTCATCAAACAATATATCAGAAACAAAGTCGGTGACAACAATCAGTCTGGAATGGAGTTATAGAGCAATTCCCTAGGCTTTGGGAACCACAAATAAAGAACATCTGGAAAATATGACATAGTGGTAAACCTTGCCAGGAGTGGCCAGCCTGCCAAAATTAGATTGTCAACAACTCATCCAGGAGGTCAGAAAACAACCCAGGACAACACAAATGGCATCCATGGGAGAGTTCCAAGGCTACAAGCACAGCTGACCAAAGCGTGCACAAAGGCCCATCCTCCATTTACCAAAAAACATCTCAAAGACCCCCTCAATTTTTAGGAAATGTTCTGTGGACTAATGCAAAAGACTTCTTAGAAGGAGTGATCCCCATTACATCTAGCGTTAACTAACACAGCGTAAGTAACATGATACCAACAGTCAAACATGGTGGTGGTGTGATGGTGAAGGGCTGCTTTTATGCTTCAGGACCTGGACACCTTGCAATAATTGAACCATGTCTTCTGCGCTCTATCAGAAAATCCTGATGGAGATTTCAATGTGCGATGTAAAAGACTTACAAGCAGTTATTAGGTTTAGAGGCAATTTTCCAGAAAGGGGCTTTGGATAGCTTTTTCCCTTTGATAAATGAAGATATATTTTAAAAACTGTAATTTATATTTACTCAAGCTATCTGTCTGATAATAACATTGATCTGATGATCTGAAACATTTAATTGTGACAAAAAATAACAAAAGAAAAAAATGTTTGGTGTTGGTTAATCGGCGCAGCAAATCAGTTTGAGATTAATCACCTTCTAAAATAATTTAGCTCCAACCGTGGACTGGCCCTCTCTATTTTAAAAGTGCCTATAATTCCATAAATAAATTAAAAAAAATCAACTATTAATTAATTTTATCATTAAATAATAACATTTTACAACAAATTATGTTTGTATTTTTTTCTATTATTGTTTTAATTCATTTAACTTGCTTTTATAAATGAGGATTAATTTATTTTAATTATTAGATAACATTTTATCCCATATGTAAAAATAAATATAACATGAACACTTTCTAATTTTATTTAATTTCTGACATGATGAAATAATTGTTTAATAAATCATATAAGATATTGTGGCACTTTTGACCTTCTGTACTCTCCAATCCTCCTTTTGTGTCTAAGTAAAGGTTCTGATAAAGCTTAAGAAAGGTTTGATGGTTAAAAGGCAAGGAGTTACCAAACACTGCTCATATTAAGCCAAATTGGAGATTTTTTTCCTGCCTCTCCTGCTGCAGCATCACAGCTGCGTTGGATTTGGTCTAAATTCAAATTCGTGCGCTGACTCATTCTCAGCACACATTAAGAGGCAGAGAACACAAAATAACAGCCTGATTCACTCTAGCTTAGTCCTTAATGTGTAATAAAAGGTGTTTATTTTGTTGCAGCTCATTAGGCATTTTCTGTACAGATACACTGTGTGGTTATTACTCGAAGGCCTGTGGTGAAGGCTTAAGATGGTTTTCTGCTTATCTCCTATATACTGTGCAAAATACCTAATATGGAAATTCTTTGATATATTGTCTAACGGACATAAACACATAGAAATTAAGCCAATAAGTAGCATGCAGGTGCTGCAAATCAAATGTATGATATAACGTATAAGATACTCTATGAATTCAGATGTTTTGCATCTTTGCATGTCTGCAACATACAGGTATGTGCTTAAAAAGTGTTAAAAATGTGTTTCTGAGCAATTCAGAGTGCGTTGCTCTAGAGAGAAAGATTTGTCGCCAGATAATAAACAATCAACAAATGTCTTAAAAGAGGAAATACATAAAGAACAGATAACGCTTGTCTGACAGTTCAGGAGAAACAATTTTTTCCACAAGAAAACAAAATAGCATGGTTTCAGTTTATAAATTTGCACCTGAACAAAACAGTGTTATTTGGGCAAATGAAACCAGAATAGAAACTCTGAGTCAAAACACGTCTTGAAATTGTCCTACCAACTCCAAAGCACCGTGGTGGAGGGTTAGTGATTTGGGCTTGTTTTATAGTTAAAACATGCTAGTCATGGAGTTGATCAAGAACTCTTCTGTATAATACCTGATGAAGAGCATGAGATGCCTGCAAACCAAAAGGCTTTTAAGAATAACTGTTTAAAAAGTGATGGAGACTTAAAACTTTGCTATTTTTATCACCTTTGCCATCACTGAAGATATTCATTGTCTTGTTCTCATTTTAAGTCAAGGATTTTTTTTTCCTCTCCAAAATTCGAGTGCTGGTTGGATGTGGACAGGGCTGCCTAAAAAAGCATAAACAAATCAGGCTTTAATGGCCCTTTGGCTTTTTTTAAACCACCTCTATCCATGTTTGTAACCAATTTCCTGAGACTGAGAAGAATTCACACTGTGTGGGAACAGCGGTAGCTGACAGGTTGTGTCAGAGAGTGATGAACTTTTATCTTCTGGGCATTGAAGAGCTGACAAATTGTAACCAGCCAAACTTTGTAGCCAAGGTATTGCTATATCATCTACAGGGGTTGGACAATGAAACTGAAACACCTGGTTTTAGACCACAATAATTTATTAGTATGGATTAGGGCCTACTTTTGCGGCCAATACAGCGTCAATTCGTCTTGGGAATGACATATACAAGTCCTGCACAGTGGTCAGAGGGATTTTAAGCCATTCTTCTTGCAGGATAGTGGCCAGGTCACTACGTGATACTGGTGG
>JAHUTJ010060101.1:0-11603 GCA_036250325.1 Characodon lateralis
CACCCCAGCCCGCCGCCTCTCCCCGCAGGCCACTCCAGAGTAGAAGAGACTCCAGCCCCTCTCAAGGAGATGGGTTCCCGAGCCCACGCTGTGCGTGGAGGCGAGCCCGACTATTTCTGGTCGATATCTCTTGACCTCCCGCACCAGCTCAGGCTCCTTCCCCCCCAGGTGACATTCCACGTCCCTAGAGCCAGCCTAAGCATCCGGGGATCGGGCTGCCAAGGTCTCCACCTTCGTCCGTCACCCAATCCTCTTTGCACCGGTCCCTCACGGTTCCCCCTGCAGGTGGTGGGCCCACTGGGGGATGGGGTTGCGTCTCTCATTCGGGCTTGGCCCGGCCGGGTCCCGCGAGGAGCAACCCGGCCACCAGGCGCTCTCCGACGAGTCCCGACCCCAGGCCTGGCTCCAGGGTGGGACCCCGGCTCCGTTGTACCGGGCGATGTCACGTGCCTCGATTCTGTAGTCGTCATGAGGGATTCTCGAACCACTCTTTGTCTGACCCGTCACCTGGAGCCTGTTGGCCATGGGAGACCCTACCAGGGGCATTTTAACCCCCAGACAACATAGCCTCTAGGATCATTCGAGCACTCAAACCCCTTAAGGTGGCGGTAATAAAATACTGCAATCTGTATTATATTTTTGCTATGCCGATGATGGTAAATGGACTGAACTTATATAGCGCTTTTCCAGTCATACAGACCGCTCAAAGCACTTTACACTAGAGCCACATTCACCCAATTGCACTCACTAACACACACAGATCGGTAGGCAACTTGAGGTTAAGTGCCTTGCCCAGGGGCACATAGACATATGGCTGTAGGAAGCTGGATTCGATCCCACAACCTTCTGATTGCAAGACAACTACTCTTTCTACTGAGCCACAGTTGTCTCCTAGTGTGATGTTTAGCTCCAGGCCTTTCTATGTGGAGATGACAAGTTTTCCTTGTGCAAACCCAGGTTTTCTGTAGTTAATTTACTCCAGAGGTCCTGAAATATTCATGTTAGGTTAAGTGGGGATTTTAATTTACCCTTAGGTAAGTGTATGTGTGTGCATTGTTTGTCTCTACCACTGACTGGTGACTGCCCAGTGCCACCTACTTTCCCACTGCTGGAATAGACCCCCGTGGACCATAAGCCAAAAATAACTGAGTGAGTAAATCAATATAAAACACCATCAATAACCGGAGTGTGAACAGTTATATTGCATTTAAAACACAGGATCAATAGTCTTTATAGCCCAAACTGACAATTATGAACTGTTGCACAAACGTTACATCAATATTTATCATTTTTATGAGTTCAGACTTTGGGGGACCTGATTCTAAGTTATGAGAACTTAAGTTTAGACCATTTTTCTTATGAAGTTGATGCACTAGAAAAGATCACTTATCTCTTCTGCTGCTATACTGAACCCTGACTCCTTTCACTTTGGTTTCTTGCTCCCAAGTACTGAATGAGGCGCCAAGCAGTTAAATTAATCCTTCCTTCCAGCCCGCTTATTTTAAGCTGCTTAACTTGATATTATTTGATGCAGTGCTGCTTTAATAAAATTATGCCGATTGACCCTGTTTGCCACTCTAATGTCTTTGTGTCACTTAAAGTATTCCTAGCTTGAATCCAAGAACAAATAAACATAGAAAAGCTGCAGGACATTTTAGCTGAGTACATACACACTCAGGAAACCCTGACAGTCCTTGTTATAAAAGGTATCTTGCGAAGTTGGTTAAGTTTATATAAACACATTATTTATCCTTGATAAAATACGGAACACACTGTGGGTAAAATACCTATAATAGGAGTTTTTTGTGAAAGATTTGTGCATTCCGTGTACTTTATTTGACTTCCCGGGCAGATTTTTGAAGGCTTGTGCCAGACCTAAATGCCAAGTACAACAAAACATACTTCTTACATCATAGAGCCAACAATCCCTATGTAAACTAGTCCCATATAAACTGTAAACTGTCACATCCTCAGTGCTGTGTGCAGGTTGTGTGTGTGCGTGCCTTCCCTTCCTGATTGCAGGATGTTACTGGCAGGTGTGTTTACACAGCTAAAGCTCATTATGGGGTTATCAGGATGAGCTCATAGAGAGCGGAGACCCTGTGGGAGATGCCAGATTGTTCTTGTTCATCAAGTGGTAATTAGACCTTCTTTATAAGCCTATGAATTCAACCATTCCTGTGTTTCATAGCTGTCCTCCTTCCACAAAAAAACATTGCTCAGTTCTTGTTTCATCAGACTCCCATCCGACTCCCATCCTCTGCCTCCTTGTTTCCAAAGTTCATGGGAGTATTCAACCCAGGAATCTCATCTCTCCTCTGGTCACTCCTTTAGATCAGCAGCCTGAATGCTTCCTCTAAAGCCCCATCATCACTCACCTGCCTGTCCACCCTCTATCACTCCACCGCCATCTCCGTCAACTCCTTGGAAAGACAGACAGAACACATTGCCAACCTCAGCTTCTGTGGATTGACTCATCTGTTTCCTGGAAACTTCATCTCTATTGGGTATTGGTGTCTTTTTGCTGACAATTAAAATTTTAAACAAACTTACTTAGCTTCTAGGTGCCATATGCTTTTTTCAACAAGGCTTGTAAAATTGCCATTTCTACACCTGAATTTTTTCAGATGAATCCCTCGTCTAACAAACCAGGCTTAGAGGACTATCATTGCCATCAATGCCACAGAAGCCTGGTGATTAACCACCAATAAACTATTATACTCACCCGCCAGCCTCACATTTACTCATTTTTATATCATCAATCTTAAAAAAACAAAAAAAACATGTTTGAAATCATTAGTCAACCAGGTAGCCCCAGCAGATCCTGCATGAAAGAAAATTAACATATCTACAGCATCTACATTATCTTTACTTTCTGATGATTAATTTATTTTTGTACTTTAATTAATGCTGAAATCACTAAGATAATTAATGGTATATTGAAGGATTAAGTCTTAAACTCTTCCGCTCAACTCTTATTAAAAGATGAAAACTGCACCACATTAAATTTCAATATTATACTGTATTCAGTCATAGCAGTCTTTGATTTTCTGCTTTTTCAATAAAATGTCCTTGAAATCCAGCTCTGTGTGTTTTGCTTTAACATGGATGTATCCAGAGTTAGAGAACAAGGGGCCTGCACCACAAAGCATTACTAGACAGTTATTGAGAAACCTTCAGGTTAAATTCGGGATTTTCAACATCAGGAAGCTGGTTAATGTCTTATATGTCATCATGAAGTGTTATTCTGGACAGCTAACCAGGAACAGCTGTTTTTTGTCACAGGACCAATCAGTAACTGCCCTGAGAAAATAAAAAAGTAAAAAAATATTATGGTGATGTTTAAACAGTGTTTTCTCTTTATCTCCTAAAATAGTGACATTACTTACACTACTTTTAGTGGAAAATCTTTGAGAGTAATCTCAGCAGAATTGATCTTAGTATCCCTAAAATACAGTGATTACTACAAAGTATGTTCCTGTAATTAGGTGAACATTTGAAACATTAATTCCATTTCTATTAAAATGTCATCCTCTCAAAAGATCTCCTAGTTGTTTGTAAAGTGTGCTTGAGCATCATACTCTACAAACTGTCTTAAATTACCTTAGATAATTTTTTTTATGAAAAATCAAAAACCATCCAATGTTTCATGTAACAAAGCTAGATTATCTGCCTGTTGTAGTTGAAAATGTTCATATTTCTAGATCATTGATGTTGTGATTATGAATCTGAAAATATTTAATATTTTATCAAATAATATTTCAGTCTGTTAAGGGTTGTCCTGTGAATACCAGCCCAGTAAGGCGATGGTATTAGGACAAAATAGAAAGGTGTGAGACGAGCTTTGACATTATTGAACAGCATAAACTCTGCACACACATGAAATGAATTCACACAATTTCTTAAAATACAACAATATATTAACAAAAATAAGCCAACTCAAAGTCAAAAATATTTCAATCAACAAACTCTTTACTATGCTAAAACAATCCAACTAAACTACCAAGCAGAATTAAAGAATAGGGAAGACTAATAGGCTATGTACAATATAAACAAGTTGATCAAAGATGGTTGAAAATCATGACCGAAAGAGTGATGCAACATTACCATGCAAGGGTTAGGGTTAGGATTATCTTGGAATCTGGAAGTGAAGTTAAGTTAGTCTTGGAACCAACTTAGACAACTATTCACAATGCAAGGTCAGATAAAATATCAATTTTAATAAAATAATGTTTTAAAGAATGATCTGCTGAATAAAACCAACCTTCTGGATGACTAATTCTCAACGGTGTCTTCTTAGCTGCCTTTGTTTATTAAAATATTTAAAGAAATATTATTAAGGGAAATGGTAAAATATTTAAGGAAATATTTTGGAAAAGAGCCAAATCTTTCTGGAGAAATGGGGCTTAATGGTGTTTACTTAGTTATCAAGTTTAGTAAAATAATGTTTAGGGAACTATTATTTACTAGCTTGAAAACTAACAACCTTTCTGGGTAAATATTCTTTAGCAGGCGAGCACGTGTTCTTAGCTGTTAGCTGTTAAAGCTAAAAAAAAAAAAGCTGATAGCTTCGCACCAGAATCAAACACACACCTTTAAAAATACCGTCAATAAAAGGGTTAAAATGCATAAGCACGGACGACGCGTTATGGCCGATCTTCTGTGTTTAAAATCACCCTTCAAGTAAAGTTTGTCTTAACTTTAAAAACACACAAACACAGATCACAAAACTGAGCATGTGTGCTGCAGATAGTCTGCTAGCACTAAGATAGCAGAGTTTCACAAACAAAACCCAAACAAAACCAAACTTCATAAAATGAAAAACGTTTAGATCATTTCACCCTAAATATCTCTCCATGACTCTGCCAAGACCTAACCTCGTATGAACTGTGCTGAGGAGTTGTCCGGGCGACGACGAAGTTTGAAGAAAGCTCTGTGAACAAAGGGTTAACTTCCAGCTAACCTCCGGAGCAGTGGCTGGGCGGCCCGTTCTGTCCGCTGACCACACTGCACGTTACCATGGTGATGCGGCCTCTGTTGTCCTTTCAGACTGGGAAACTGTTCCACTCTGCTTCGTAGAGACAGCGTCTCTGCTGGGAACTCTCTGGAACACAGTTTCTTCTGTAGGCCTCAGAGAGAAAGTCAAGTCAGGCTTATACCTTAATTACCCCTTTTTATGAATGAATATATATTTGAAGAGTTTATGTCTTTTTGCCAGCAAAGAGACATGTTTCCATGGTGGTGGGTCCCAACATTGAGTAAAAAGATAATTGTAATCCACACAGGGATCGCTGCCCTGACATTAAATCGTTCTCTGATGTCCAACAGGGGACAGCTGCAGTGTTTTTAAAATAACTTTGTTTAGAATGCATTAGAAAGGTCCTACTGTCTAAAAAATCTCTCTCAGTCAGGGAAAGCCCACATATGTTCTGGATCTTCAACTCCCTTTGGTTCACACACAACCCACAAGTCAATAAATACTTTTTATCACTGGGTTCTATTGATTGTGACCCTTTGGGCCATCATCTGATTACTGATGGAAAGAATGACTTTGTGCCTGCCATCTCAAAGAGAAAATTATTCATGACAATGTCTTGTTTAAATCAGTTTAAACTTGATGAAGTTGTTAGAAAGGGGAAAGAAACAATAATTGTTGCTTTTAAATAAGATTCTCTTTATCTTTCTGCTTCTTTATGTAGATGAAGAAACCCTAACCAGTGTGTGCCTGCCTTGTTTGAATGAGCAGCCTCCTCAATGAGACCATTATTTCCCCTCCATCAATGGTGTCTCACAACATCTTCATGTTTCACAGCAGTTTGGTGAACTTTGATATGGGATATTACAGGTACAGCCAAGTCAGGAACTAGTCTAACTCTCACACACAGCAAGCTTTGTGCTAATGTCTTTCAAGACTGTAACAGATCAGAGATATATCACTAGTAAAAACAACCTAATGTTTCTAGGTCTTCGCTATTTGATTATTTTATCACTATCAAACTATGAGCATACTCTGCATATGTACTCATTTTATACACATTTTCAGACAAGTTTTTTTTTCTTTAAAACTTATCCGTTTTCTTATGCACAATAAACACAACTGTGTTTTCATTGTTGTTTTGTTTGTCTTATAACAAAAGATTCAGATATTTTCCAAAGACACACTTGACTGATCTTTGGCACATCTAAAAGACTTTAGTCAGACAAGTAACAAGTAAGCCATTAGTTTAAAAAAAAGAAAGTGCTACAGAAGGACATCAGTCACACAGCAAAATTTCTTTCTTATGCCTTAGAAGTGATGTGACCAGACATATCAGGCATTTTCCCAGCATCTGAACCAGTTTGTCCATGAGAAGCAAATGTCTGCTGATAAATCCTCTTTGTCTTTCCAGTCTCACAGCAAATAAAACCCAAATTAAAATGTATTGTAATGTATTAATCAGTGATTTAGAATGTATGGATGCTTTTGAAGAGCACAAACTTTGCAGTGATATTCTTGAACATATTGTGATGTTGACATGATCAGACTCTGTTCTGTAACATGAGAAGGAGCTAAATATTTTATTTTGAAATTTGTGCTAATGGCAACAAAAAAAAGTTGCATCAAAACTAAGGTCATAAAATTGAATATTGTGTAGATGGAATCTTATCTTCTTAGACCAAAACTAGAAGGACTCTCATGAAAATACTTGCAGCATAGCATTAGATCATAGTGCAATTATTGCGTCATTTGAAGATAATTTAAACATTTAACTTGTAGTTTTGAGTCAGTTATTACAACTTGTAACGTGGTATCTAATAGTATCAACAAAATACACTACAGTGAAGGTTTTATGATATGCATTTTGTAGCTACGGCATAGAAAGACCATCGTTTGCTACCATAACTGTTAGGAAACAATAACCAGAACTACTTTCCGGCAATAGAAAGACGTGCAGGCTAATTTTGCAAACAGCCTGCACAAATATTTGTTTATGTTTTTTGTAATAAGCAGAGGAAAATAAAATATGAGATTTATTTCTGTTATTCATGCTATGGTAATTAAGAGAAATGTAACTTCCATGTGACAATTTTTGCATAATTCTGTCTTCTATCCCTTTTATTTTTAAGTGATATGAAGTGCTTATAGTGTAGTACAAATACACACAATAGTAAATAGATGATTGTAGTTTATTTTAAGCTACATTTTAGAGTAAATTACTCCGAAAAAACTGACACATTCAGACACATACATACTTAATCAAAATACTGAATATTTTCAATTACAGCGTAAGTTTCATTAATGCACACACCAACTTTAAAAAAAGCTCAGCCTTTGTGCTGCTAATAATAGCTCATGGTCAGTGGACATTGATTGTCTCAGTTGTATTGTAGTCCTTGTGCTTAGTGGTCCTAAGGGGAAGTTGAGGTGCATGTACCCTCTGGTCTGTTTTCAAGAAAAATAAGATTAGAAGGTGCAGAGCTAAATTTAATGATACCTAAAAATAAACCCATGCACAAAAAACAAAAACAAGAGGAGTGGGAGTAACAGGAAGGAAAAGCTTGTCCCATTTGAGACTGTAATGCACCGATGCTACTGAAAGAAGATAAGTAATTTCCTTAGGTAACCCTAATCTACAAATAAAAAAGAAACAATGTTTACTGTGAAAAACATTTGAAATTGCCTCTTCAAATTGATCGGTGGACAGTTGAAAACAGATATTTACATATTCAACACAGCTTGTTTTTCTCACTGATAATTTTTCAATTAATGTTTATTTGCTAAATCCCTGAAAGAGGGCAAAAATTTTGTAGTTTTTTTGTTACTTTCTTCAGAATCTGATTAGTTAATCACCATGTATATATATAAACACCAGGAGGTTGTCTGTCTATCATACTGCGAAGAAAGGAGACAGCTTCTGTCCCAAATATGAACATGTGAAAAAATGTATGAATCAACCCCAGAACAAAAGCAATGTACCTTGAGAAGGTGCTGTTGAGTATTACTATCCACAGTGAAATTAGTTCTGCACAAAGATGGGCTGAAAGGTGCCACGAAGGGGAAGAAAATATTACTACAAAAGTAACAAAAACGGATTAAAGTTTGCAAGTGCACTTAGGGACAAAAACCCTAATTTTTGTAGAAAATGTCCTGTGGTCTGAGGAAAGCATTTGACCAAGCCTGAGAACACCAATGGGTCTTCCAAATGGATAATGACCCTAAGCATACCAGCATATTAGTTACAAAAATCGGTCCGTCCATCCATCTGTAAAGCTCTTGAACCCCTTAAAGTCTTAAATGTGTGCCCCAAAGAACATCATTTTCACTACGCCTGGATTGCACTCACATATACTGATACAAATGAACAGAGGTAGATGTACCTGGCTATATTTAGATGTTCATGAATATTTGACAGCATCTTTTGTCTCTTAGCATTCCGTTTCTTGCTCAGCTGCAAGTGGCAGACATGTTGTCTTTAAAGTACAATCAGATACATGATCTGTTGCTCTCTGATATCATGCCACATGGTGAAATAGATGCCTAGCACCCGATAAGATGTTTGTACACCAACAACTAACAGCATGCCTTAAAGAAAAGGTAAAGAGTCATTATGTAACGTATGAGTTACATGAATTATCTATAAGGGCTGATGTGATTTTAGTCTTGTTAATGAGAGAAAAGTGCCAAAATATAGTTTAAAACATCATGACTAAAGATTTATTTCTCAATCTTAATATTTACAACCTTCCAATGGGCCTTGTCATACCTAAATTATAGGTTTATTTATAATTCAGATGGGTGGAGGATCTCATTGCAGCTGCATTAGGTCATGTGAAAACTGATGCTGAAGTTGTTTTGAGAGACTGACAAGTTCTGTCAATAGGATGTCTTTTTATCTGAGTTTTTATTGTAAAAAAAACAGACTTCAGTGACAGACTAAGCAGCAAGGCGACAATAAAAATAATAAAAAGTCTACATTTTCAATAGAACTTGATAGAACTTTTACCATTTTTTTTTCTTGAACAAGTAAAGAATTACAAAAATGGTTTAAAAAAAGCTAATTTTGAATCAAAAGAATAATTCTCAAGAAATGCAACTTGCAAGTACTCATACCCTGCAAACTGTTCTACAATTTGTCACATTACAACCATAAGCATCAATGCATTTTACCCAAAATTTATTTGACAAACCAACACAAAATAGCACATCATGGAAAAGGGAAAGGATACATGTTTTTTTTTCTTTTTACAAATAAAGAAGTTTGGTATGCATTTGTATCCAGCCCTCCTGATTCAACAATACTAATCACCCTTTGCTCCAATTACAACTGCAAGTCTTTAGACTTTCATTCTTGTTTACACTATAGTTCAAACTCAGTCAGATTGAATGGAGACCATCTGTGAAGCTGTTTTGTGTCTTTTATTTTTTTTTACATGTCCTTTCGTGGCATTTCAGGCATACCATAAGTGCCAGGGCAGTTTTGCTCAATAAAAAAGATTTCTCAAGACAGTATCCTTCATTGATTCAAAAATCAATCCAGCATCAAAGTAGGCAGGCCACATTTAGGTTATAGTAACCTGTGTTTGTATGACCTTCACAGTTGCAGCAGCCCCTAGGCCAAAGAGGCACAAAAGGAAACACAGGGCACCTAGTCCTCCCGACCCAGCCACACTGCCACCCGACGCAGGCCAAGCTCAGGAACAAGTCCCCCCAGCAGCCCAGGGCCATCATTAACCCCCAGCAGCAAGACCACCTGGCACAAAGCCAGGAGATTCCCCAGAGCACCCAAGACATTGGACAGGCACCAGCTCTTAGCAGTGGTCGGAACCCAGAGGGACCAAGGTATGAGGGGCACATTTGTATTTCAGCCTGCTGGGCCAGTCCCCGAGAGGCCTAAAGAGACGGATACCCACCAGAGCCCACCCCATTCTCCGTGGCACAAGCACCATCGCAGGAGCCATGGGACCACCGTGTGCCCCCTTGGCCCACCCCTCTGTGGTGTTTGTTTGTGTCTGCACTAATGTGAAGTGTTGTTATGAATGCAGATGTTTATGTCTGAAGTGCATTAAAATTGGGGTTGTGGCTGGGCTGTACGAGATCCCACTGCTTGTTGACAGAAGAGTCTCCCACACCCGAACCCCAAGGCCCTAAGTGGCTTTATTGCATTAAAATTCAGGTGCAGCACAGGGCCAAATATGACAGAAGGGGGTCACTGCAAGGAGCTCCTCCTCATGCCCACAAGACCCAACATCCCGAACCACAAGACCCTACTGTTGTGTGTTGTTGCATGTAAGGAAGAAGGGGGTGGGCACCAAGGCACCAACATAAATTCCCCTTTAGGGGCCAACTTGCCAAGTGGCCCCCTCTTGTCCTGCCAGAGCCCACACCAGTCTACCACCAACCAGGGAGCCCCCAGAGATCCCCAAAGATGCCACAAGGGAGCCCCCACGGAGCAACCCCCTCATTGTGGGAGCAGTCCAGAAGAACGTGGCCATCCAAGAAAAGTGAGCCCATTGCCAGCAGCCCAGGACCCAGAGAGCCACCAGACCAGCCACTTTCCTGTGCCTACTGGAAAACGCATCCCTACAGCATGATTCTGCCACCACCATAAGAGAGTGATGTGTTCATGCTGGGGATAGTTTTCCTCCACATATAAGGTTTTGCATGTTGACCAAAAAGTTACATTTTGGTCTCTTCAGTCTCTATAACATATATGGCTTCATATGTTTTTTTTTTTACATTGGCCTTCTTATTGCCACTCATCCATAAAGCCCAAATTTGTAGAGTTCTGACAGATTATCATGCATGAGCTATTGCTCTCTGCAGCTTTTCCAGAGTTTCTGTGGACTCCTTGGCTGCTCCTTTCATCAATGCTTAGCTTGCCCAGCCTGTCAGTTTAGGAAGGCAGCCATATTGGTAGTTATACAGTTGGTTTGATAATCAATTCGATTCGATTTTTGCCAGATGCCAAGTCGGAGTCAATCTACACAGATCACACTGCACAAACAGGAGTTTGAAGGGGCATATCATCTGTTTTTTTCTTTAATAATTCACTAAGACAGGCTAGATTTTCTTAAAATATATATATATCGGAAAAAATATAGCTTCTCTACTCATTGTACATGGTAAATCTTAAATGGCCTGAACTTGTATAGCTTGTATAACTTTATCAAGTCCCCCAGAGCTTTACACTACAATCAGTCATTCACACTCACATGCTGAGCTACATTGTAGCCACAGCTGCCCTGGATCAGACTGACAGAAGTGAGGCTGCCATACACAGGCACCCCAAACCTCTGACCACCGTCAGCAGGCAATTTGGGTGAAGTGTCTTGCCCAAGGACACAACGACTGAGAGCGGGTGTTTGAACCAGCAACCCACCAGTTACAGGAAGAACTCCTACCACCTGAGCCACAGCAGCCCCATTGTAGGACAAAACTTGTGAAAATAACTGGATGCAAAAATACAAAAAGTTTTTAATTGTTTTAACTTCAACATTGGCTCATCCACAAAACAGGACAGGTGCAGACTGCAACAAATAATCAGGACTGCAGAGAGAATAATCAGGGCTGACCTTCCCTCCATCCAGGACTTATACAGGTCTAGGGTCAGGAAAAGAGCTGC
>JAHUTJ010060102.1:0-11599 GCA_036250325.1 Characodon lateralis
TGAAATATTTCAGTTAGTGTGCAATGAATCTAAAATATATGAATGTTAAATTTTCATCATGACATTATGGAAAATAATGAACTTTATCACAATATGCTAATATTTTGAGAAGGACCTGTATAAGGTGTTAAAGTCAATGAAATCAGTGCTGTGTGGTGTGCATGGAGGATGTATGTGAAAGCGTTATGTGCAATGAAGATAAACTAAAAAGCAAAAGATATCAGCATACCTGTGGAGGAGAACTGAGACAAGTTAGTTGGCAGTCAGGGTTTAAAGAAACTGGGAGCCTTAACAGGTCCGTATGAGTAATCAACGTTGCATGATAAAGGTAAATGCCCAACCTAAGGGGTCGTAACAGTGGATAAGACCTGGCATCACTCTGAGCTGTGTCTGTCGGAGGTAAGATACAGACTGCTTCAAACTACTTAATAAAAAAATAATAATAATAATAATCTATTTGTTCAGCCCTTTACAATAACCACTTGGTTAACCAAAGTGCTTTACAATAATAATAATAGAAAGATGTAAAAAGTCTCACACTACAAAGTCTGGGAGCTGCCCAGTGCTTATATTTAGACCTGGGGTCATCCAACAAGAGCTGATTTGAGGACCTCAAGACTCGGCCATGCACACAAACAGTTAAAAGATCGCACAAATACAATGGAACCAAACCATTTAGAACTTTAAAAACAAGCATTAAAAGTTTAAAATCAACCCTAAACTGAATGGGGAGCCAGTGAAGGGATTTAAGTATTGATGTAATGTGATCCTGTTTGTTATGAGACGGGTAGCAGCATTCTGTGGGGTTTGGAGGCGACTCAATAAAAACTGGTTTATACTGAAATAGAATGAGTTACAGTGCTCCAGATGTGAAGTTATAAAAGCTTGGACAGCATTTTAAAGGTCATTATGGTTTAAAAACGTTTTGGCTTTAACTAGGGGTAGTAGATAAATAAACTCATTCTAACAACACTGTTTATTTTTTTGTCAAGTTTGAAACTTGAGTCAAAGAGCATACCAAGATTTCTAACAGTAGAAGTGTAGGTGAAAGACGAAGTTTTGTCCTATTTAAACATAAAAAAATGTAGCCAGCCACTGCTTAAGATCTGAGATACAGGCAGTCAAAAAAGTAGTTGCCTCATCCCCGTCAGAATTTACTTGTAGATATATTTTTATGTCATCAGTAAAGCAGTAAAAGGACAGGTTGTGCTTGGCAATGATTGATCCAAATGGTATCATGTAAAGAGAGAAAAGTAAGGGGCCAAGGATGGAGCCTTGTGGGACACCACAAAAGGAGGGGCAGTAGAAGAGGACAGGTCACCAATCATTACAGAGAAAGATCTCTCCATTAAATATGAGGAAAACCATTTAAGTGTTACATCGAATTCCAACATTGTGACTTAAACGTGACAGAAGGACTGAATGATCCACTGTATCAAACACTGCCCTGAGGTCAAGCAGCACCAAGACAGTCGGACATCCTCCATCGTCGGACCACGCTATATCATTGTGGATTTTTAAGAGTGCAGTCTCAGGGCTGTGTCTTAAAAGGTCTGCCTCTTCTAAGATTTTTTAAATAAATGCCAGGTGAGATATAAGTCTAAAATTGAAAGTACAGAGGGTCCAAACTCAGCTGTTGAGGAGCAGAAGGGACAACTCCTAAAGAAGACATGTATTAATAAATAAGAGAAGAGTTGGCCCAACTGTATTGAAAACAGATTTAAGCAACACCAAAATAGAAAATAATCATGTAAAAAATGTCCAAAAGGCAGAATTGGGTGTTATATAACAGCTTCACATGTTAAAAAAATTAATCACTGTTTTTGACATCAAATGTTTTTCTCTTCCAGCTGAATTTGCTTCAGAGCACCTTCAATTCTCAATCTCACAAAGCCAAGTCTTCTTCTGACTTCAACTGTCACAGGGGAACCAAGTTTATGCCCAACACACTGTGTTGTTTCTGAATCGTTCTGTTATTTGGTTAGATATCAAAGTGACTATAGGCTCTGATCCACCTTGCTGTTTCTGTTCTTGGTTTCTTCAGATACATGTACAATCGTATATGTGTTATCTGCAACCTAAATGTATGCGGCCCAGTGAACACCCACTTTGTCTTCATGCTGGATGGTGCTCTCCACTCCCCAACCCCCTGTTCCACACTCACTCCTCCCTACTTCCCAAATCCAGCTTACTTGTGCAGCAGGGAATCCCAGCATTTGCCTCACTGCAGTGGATTAGGTCAGGCATTATGTAACTGAAAGTGAGCGAGTCAGACAAGCAGCACTCACCTCTTTCAGCAAGCATTCAGGCAATAAAGGGGGGATGGCGAAGCAGGCGGGCAGGCAGGGGCCACATCCAATATTTATGAAGCTTCTGCAGCATAAATATATTCTTTTCATCCCCGGCTCCAATACAGTACAGAATAAGATGTAGTGAGCCTATGTGTATAAAAGCTGCTGCATTATATTTATAAATGTGTATATATTACACTATTCTTTTGGCCAAAATGAGTGCAATGCAGTAAAAGAATTGCACAATACTTAATAAACCATAAAGGAAATACTTTCAATTAAATTATTTTTGCCAGTTTATCTTTGTTGTTTTTTGTATGTTTCAGAAGTGTTATGTTAAATGTTAAAGGAGGTTAAATTTGATGGTAAAGTCTGATAATTATTTCATGTAGTCCTGAGTGGAGGAACTTCTAGATTTTCTCCCACTGAACAACATCTATATTTCAATATAATCCCTACCACAAACAAAGGAATAAGATCAGAATCCACTTTGTTCTTTTTCTCCTAAAAAAATCAGATCTTCAAACTGCGTAAGGGGTCCGTATTTCCACATTTGGCTCTGAATTTTCTGTTTTGCTAATTACAGATTGGTTTTCACATGGATTTTATAAAGTCCTTGAAATTCTGATCTTAGGTATTTTAAATCTGATTATATGACAGTCCACTGGGTTCTTCTTTTTATCTGCAATGCTCCCTTTTGTTTATAAAAATACACTTAACCTAAAGAGGGAGAAAGCTTTCATAGAGCGCCGCCCTAATTGTGTCAAAACCAATTATGCTGTTGCTCAGTTCATTGGCAGTGAGAAACATTGGGAGTGATCCATACAATTTCTGCCTAAAGAACATTCTATTCAAATACTGAGAAAAAGAGAAGTAATGGTAATATAGCTTATGTAGACCTGATATAACATACAATTTGACACTTGGGTTTACCAATAGATTATTATTAGCAGCTCCAGTGTTGTTGCCATGGAACTACTATCCACATCATCTATTTGTAAACCCAAGAATCAAATTCGGTTTAGGAACATAAAAAATATCATACCCGAGAAATCTGAGCGCTGACCTTCAACATCGCCTTCAAAGAGAATTTTTTATCAACAACTGATGGAGTGACTTTAGCAGGTTTTTGGACTTTCAGGCTCACTGCAAGACCAGAACAGCCACATTATCCTGCTCGGAGACCTGGTCCACTAATAAGCTCCTAAAAATGAAGACAGTGAGGTGTGTGTTGGAGCTATAAAGCCTGTGGTCTTACTGTTTGCATGCTAGCCTGCAAAATGATACACGTCTTCCACTGAGGAAGCAGAGCCTGGGGACCTTGGGGCAGGCACTCTAATCTCTGGTGCTGAGGTCACCGAGGTGATTAAAAAGCTACTCGGTGGTAAGGCCCCAGGGGTGGATGAGATTCGCCTGGAGTTCCTTGAGGCTCTGGATGTTGTAGGGTTGTGTTGTTTAACGCCACTCTGCAGCATTGCGTGGACATCGGAGGCAATTCCACTGGATTGGAAGACCGGGGTGGTGGCCCCCCTATTCAAAAAGGGGGCCCATAGAGTGTGTTCCAACTATAGGGGAGTCACACTGTTAAGCCTCCCTGGTAAGGTATATTCGGGGGTTCTGGAGAGGATGGTTCATCGGATAGTTGAACCACGGATTCAGGAAGAGCAGTTTGGCTTTCATCGTGGCCGTGGAACACTGGATCAGCTCTACACCCTCGGCATGGTCCCGGAGGGTGCTTGGGAGTTCGCCCAACCAGCCTACATGTGCTTTGTGGACTTGGAGAAGGCATTCAACCGTGTCCCTTGGGGAATCCTGTGGGGGTTACTCCAGGAGTATGGGGTACCAGGCCCTTTGATACAGGTGGTTAGGTCCCTGTATGACCTTTGTCAGAGCTAGGTCCGCATTGCCGGCAGTAAGTCGGACTCGTTTCCAGTGAGGGTTGGACTCCGCCAAGGTTGCCCTTTGTCACTGATTCTGTTCATAACTTTCATGGACAGAATTTCAAGGTGCAGCCAAGGTGTTGAGGAGATCTGTTTTGGTGCGTCTCTGCTTTTTGTGGATGATGTGGTCCTATTGGCTTCATCAGCTCGTGATCTACAGCTCCCACTGTAGCAGTTTGCAGCCGAGTGTGAAGCGGCCGGGATGAGAATCAATGCCTCCAAGTCCGAGTCCATGGTCTTGAGCCGGAAAAGGGTAGAGTGCCTTCTCCGGGTCGGGGGAGAGGTCCTGCCTCAAGTGGAGGAGTTCAAGTATCTTGGGGTCTTGCTTACGAATGCCTGGGAATACCTTAGGATTCCCCCTGACGAGCTGGCCCAAGTGGCTCGGGAGAGGAAAGTCTGGGTCTCTCTGCTTAGGCTGCTGCCCCCGCGACCCAACCCTGGATAAGCAGAAGACAATGGATGGATGGATATTTTGGAATAATACACAGCCTATATTAAAAGCAGTCTCAAAGCGGGGGCAGTGTCCTATATTCTATTTGCGACAGTCCCAATTCCAGATGCAGAGGGTTGTCTCAGTAAAAGCATCCGGCAGAAAACATTTGCCACTTCTACCATGCAAGTCAAAAACATGATTTGCATACCGGATCAGTCAAGGCCTGGGTTAACAACAACTACCACTGGAGCTGGTGACTGACAGGGTACCTGTGGAAATTTAGCTACTTCTGATCAGCAAACAAGAAAAGGAAGAAGTTAAATCAGAATCAGAATCAGCTTTATTGCCAAGTTCGTGCATACAAACAAGGAATTTGACTCCCGTACACTTTGCTCTTTTGTCCGTAGGCAGAGAGAAGAGGAAAGGCAAGAGTCTAGAGCTAACAGTAGAGACTTTGAAATTTTAGACTATGACAGGAAAAGCTAGAGAGTTAGCTGACATGATGCAGAGCAGAAGGGTGGACATACTGTGTGTTCAGGAGACTAGGTCTAAAGGTAGCGAGGATAAGCTTAGGAGCAGGGTTCAAGCTGTTCTGCTATGGTGTATGGGAAGAGAAATTGTGTAGGTATTATCTTGAAGGAGAAGTTAGTCAGGATTGTTCTGCAGTTGAAAAGAGTGTCAGATAGGTTGATGGTTCTGAAGCCAGAAATTGAAGGGGTGATGTTGAATGTTGTTGGTTATGCCCTATGGGCAGAATGTAAGTTGGAGGAGCAAGGAAAATTCCGAAGCGCGTTAGATGGAATGATGCAGAATATCCCCAGAGGTGAGAAAGTGGTGATTTGTGTAGATCTCATTGGACATGTTGGAGCAGGGAACAGAGGTGATGAGGAAGTGATGGACAGGTATGGTATTCAGAACATCAATGCAAAATGACAGATGGTGGTAGGCTTTGTAAAGAAGATGGAAATGACTGAAATGAACGCTTTCTTCCAGAAGAAGCAGGAAAAAAGGGTGACACAAGTGCAGAGGGAGGAGCACACAGGTGGACTACATCTTGTGTAGACAATGTAATCTAAAGGAACTCAGTGATTGCAAGGTAGTGGTAGGTGGGATTGTTTGTAGACAGCACAGAATGGTGTTGTGTAGAATGACTAATTGTAGATGAAGGAAGATGAATAGGACAAACCATAGTAGTGGGCAAAGTGGTGGAAACTGTAAAAGGAATAAAGTCGTGTAGTTTTCAGGGAGGAGTTGAGAGAGGCTCAGGGTGGTCAAGAGATGTCTCCAGATGACCAGACAGCTAATGCTGTCAGGAATACAGATAAAGTAGTACTTGATATGTCTTCTGGAGGGAAAGTTGATAATTAGACTTGGTGGTGGACTGAGGAAGAACAGGAGTGTGTACGAAGAAAGAGATGTGCCAAGAAGAAGTGGGACACTGTGGGGACTGAAGTGAGTTACCAGGAGTACAGGGAAAGTAGAAAGTAGAGTAGAGCAGATAAAGTGAAAGTAGAGGTAGCTAAGGCCAAACAAAGGGCACATAGGGACTTGTTTGTTAGGTCGGACAGTAAGGAGAGAAAGAAGGATTTCTATAGGTTGGCGAGGCAGAGAGATGGGAAGGATGTCCAGCAGGTTAGGGTGCTGTAGGATTGAGATGGAAACGTACTGACAGGTGCAACAAGAGTGATCAGAAAATGAAAGGAGTAATTTGAAAAGTTGAAGTGACCATTGTGGATCAGGAAGTAGCAAAGAACAGGATGAAGTAAGTAAAACATTGAAAAAGGGAGAACAACTGTCTCTCCAAAGAGTGGAGAGACAGTTGGTCCTGATGCTATACCTGTGGAGGTATGACAATGCCTAGGAGAGACAGCAGTTACGTTTTTGACTAGGTTGTTCAATGTGATCTTAGAGACTGAGAAGATGCCCGAGAAATGGACGAAAAGTGTGCTGGTACTAATTTTAAAGAACAAGGGAGGTGTGCAGAGTTGTGGCAACTACAGGGGAATAAAGCTAATAAGTCATACAATAAAGTTATGGGAAAGAGTAGTGAAAGCTAGACTGAGGTCAGAAGTGTGAATCTGTGAGCAGCAGAATGGTTTAATGCCAAGAAAAAGTACTACAGATGCAGTATTTGCTTTAAGGATGTTGATAGAGAAGTACAGAGAAGGTCAGAGGGACCTGCATTGTGTTTTTGTAGACCTAGAGAAATCATATGACCGGGTGCTGAGAAAGGAGCTGCGGTATTGTGGTATGAGGAAGTCTGGAGAAACAAAGTATGTTAGAGTGGTGCAGGACATGTATGAGAGCTATAAGACAGTGGTGTGGTGTGCTGTAGGTGTGGCAGAGGAGTTCAAAGTGGAAGTAGCACCGCATCGAGGATAAGCTCTGAGCTCCTTCTTGTTTGTTGTGGTGATGGACAGGTTGACGGATGAGGTTAGACAGGAATCTCCATGGACTGTAATGTTTGTAGATGACATTGTGATTTGTGATGAGAGCAGGGAACAGGTTTGCCCTGGAAAGGAGAGGAATGATGGTTAGCTGGTGCAAGACAGAATGCATGTGTCAGGTATGTTGTGTGATAAAAGATTATCAGCAAGAATGAAAAGAAAGGTGCACAAGACGGTGCAACTAGTGATGTTGTATGGTTTAGATTTAGTGGCACTGAGGAAGAGACACGTGTCCTGGTGTAAAATTATGTATTTTAAGGGTTTTGCAAAAGTCACAATGAAGATAGCTCAACACTCACACTAAAGTCTTGCCATGGCCATACATTTGGCTATAATTTGCAGATTCTTCATCTGATCTGCACCATATTCAATAAGATTGATCTTAGTCCCGCTCCCAAAAGATATTCAGTCAAAAAACTGGTGCGTGTGGCCTAATTCCTAAACAGCAACCCCTAGAAGCACTAAAATAACCAGCCCTAAGCCATGCTTTGACCAAAGATTATGAAATTCAGTACAAATATGTAACTTCTCAGGACCTACAAAAAAATTTCTTAGGATGTATTCACACCAGGAAAGTCCTTTAGTCTGCTTGTTTGGTCCGGACCAAAAGCAGACTTAATTTTTTTTTGTCTTGTGCACTTTGCTTTCACATTTTACTTTTGCAAGTGAACTATTACTTGTAAACAAAGCCACGTGGGTGACAATCATTGCTTTCGTTGGACAGAAATGACGGGGGCGGCACCCAGCACAGACCCCGAAATTTAGGAAAACAACTGTAGACGTGCTGTTTGTAGCAACTATGTTCTGCATATTTGTGCCATTATTACAGCTGCAATATTATTGTGAGTGTCAAGAGCAACTCATTCAACACAAATTTAGCGAAGTTCTATTTATAATTTTGAAACAGCGTCAGAGAAAGCGTCAGAGAAATCTGTCCCACAACAAGCAAGCAGCGTTACTAAGCAAACATACAGCTTATCAGGTAAGATTTCAGTACAATGTGCACCTTTGCTACCGGCTATGGTGGCTTGTTAAGTCCAAAGAGACGTACGTTTTCTGTAGTTGGTTCAGATCGGGGTCGGTTCGTATTTAGACCATAGGCGAACTGCACCAGAGTCCGTTTGGAAGCGGACCGAGACCACCTCAAAAAGTGGGTCTCGGTCTGGTTGTTTGGTCCAGACCAGGGTTCGCTTGAGTGTATTCACACCTGCACAAAAGGTCCAGACCAATGGACGAATGGGGTTAACAACCTCTGGTCCGTTTAAAGTGAACCAAAAGTGGCAGATGTGAATACACCCTTAGAGCCATGGTCCAGACCACACAGGATGTTGGCCATTTTGGATCAAAGATGCCATTTTCCCTCGTTTACACACGTCACATCTGAGCGAACTCCTACAGCTTTTGACTTACAGACTTCAAAGTGACTCAGTATACTCTTAAAGTATTGGACATCAAAAGTTATCAACAGCTTTTTGCTGCATCAAAGCATGTGGGGGTAGTGAATTTTCATGTCTTGCCTTTTGCATACATTTGTCTCTAAATCACACATGCATAATTAGATGTGCTTCAAACGGTTTATGAATGATCTTTGTCAATGTACAAACAGCTCTGTGTGATTAGGCTGTTGCTGCACCAAAGCATGTGGGCGTGGCCAATCTTCAAAATATGACTTCTTTCCATTAAAGACAAATGTTTAATAACCTCCACACACAAGTTGAGAGCTGCATCAAACTTTCTGTGTCTCATCACAGAGCTGTACTCAATAGAGTCAAATGGATATTTGTTGACATCCCATTAGTCCTGCCCACTTTAAACACGAAATTATTCTCCTCCTTCCAGCACTGTCTAATGACACAGAACAAGATGATGTTGAATGTTGATGACTCTGAAGTCACTGTTGGCTGGATTTTGTGGGCCTGGTAAAGCGGCAAATTTCAATATCTGGCCATTTGCATATGATCCACAGCTTCCATTAGGAAGGTTGGATTGCTGCTAAAATTTGAAGACTTCCTCGTAGAGCTGAACTGAGCCTGCCTTAACAAAATGCGCAGACCGCTCAATGCTGCATGCAGCTTCAATTTGATTTGAAATTATTTATCCACCAAAACGTTATGAATCAGAAATGAAACTCTCAGACATTTGGGTGTTAACTTGCAACGTGTGAAACGTTGCAAGTTAACACCCAAATGTCTGATATTTTAATATATCTTGGAAATCAGGATCAGAGATCTTTCAAACATAATAAGTCTATGTCACAAAGGCAACCACATGCTCAGATCTTTCTCTTCTTCTCCTATTTGTCTCCAACAACCCTTTCATCGCAAAGCTTCACACATCTTCCATCCTCTTCCAGACAATTTCTCTCCATCCCTTTACCATTTTCTCTCTGCTGCTGTGTTCTGCGATTTCCTGCTCTTATCTCATGTGCAGAATCACCATCTTTTCCCTGCAGGAGCAGCTTTCTATATCATGTCCTTAATCCCAATATCACAGAATGACTGCTGTCTCTTTCTTTCACATACAAAATCCACTACAGTGAAAATTGCTTTCACCATTTCACAATCCTCTTGCTTTGTTGACTAATTATATATTGAATCCACTTGTCAATAGAGGGCCTTGTGTTTAGTGCAAATAATTCAAGCTTTGGGCTCTGGGGCTCAAATTCTCACCATTAACTCAGGATTTGAGCTCATTGAACCAGGATACCGATGTCATGACCATGTGTCTATTAACTTTCTAAGTGGATCTGACACCAGCACCTTAGGGAGACATACAAATCTGTGAAGAATAAAATTAACACCAGGATCGTGTGTCTTTTTAGAATAAAACAGAAAATGTTTTATAAAACTTATAAAACACAATATTGAATACTTATATTGAATACTTTTTCATTTAGAAAACAGATCTGAAATGACATCTTAAAGGCAAAAAAAGCTTAGTGTAGGGTGACAGAATTTCTATGCTAGCTAGCAGTGAATATGGTACAGCCAAAAGGGTACATTGGCAAGCTGAGAGTAATTCTGCTGCCCATTGCTCATTTGCTAACTGTCATTCCTCTCTTTATTTTGGTTTGGCTCATCACACACACACACACACACACACACACACACACGCACACACACACACACACACACACACACACACACACACACACACACACACATAATATATATACACTCACCGGCCACTTTATTGTCTAACTGCTCGTTGACGCAAATTTCTAATCAGCCAATGGCAGCAACTCAATGCATGGTCAAGACGATCTGCTGCAGCTCTAACCGAGCATCAAAATGGGGAAGAAAGGTGATTTAAGTGACTTTGAACGTGGCATGGTTGTTGGTGCCAGACAGGCTGGTCTGAGTATTTCAGAAACTGCTGATCTACTGGGATTTTCACGCACTACCATCTCTAGGGTTTACGGAGAATGGTCTGAAAAAGAGACAATATCCAGTGAGCGGCAGTTCTGTGGGCGTAAATGCCTTGTTGATGCCAGAGGTCAGAGGAGAATGGCCAGACTGGTTCAAAGTGATACAAAGGCAACAGTAACTCAAATAACCACTTGTTACAACCAAGGCATGCAGAAGAGCAGCCGCTCACTTCCAGCCTTCACGGTTTTTGCGGCCAATGAACGACCCGGCCTACATAGCCCCAGTCCTTTGAAGGATGCAGCTATCCCTGAATTTGAAAACAGCACTCAGATGCTCCACCAATGGATGGCATTTAAGGTTTGTGAAATGTTAGTGGAAATGTTTAAAATTTCCAAAATGTTTTCAAAAACATTTCCACATCTCTTCAGGAGATGTTCATGTACAGCTGCCTTCAGGTTTCTGGAGTTAATGTGCTTTAAACACAATGATTATAATGAAGTGCTGATTGGTTTCTAAGATTACTGCAACGCATGAGCTAAAGTTTATGTAAACCGAGCATAACTACTCAGCATTTTCTGGAGACTGATGCACACTTACATGTTGCTGTTTAAGTCATTATTTTGTATTTTGTATTGTTAAACAACATGGTTATTTCATTTGAAAAGCTACATCCATTTTTATTCACATATTTATATTAAATAAAAATGTTGTTTACTGTAAAAGTACATTTAGCAGTTAATGCCATATTTATTTCTTTGATATTTTAAAAATTACCTCTAAATCACAATAAGCAAGGCCTTTTTGGAGGTCTCTTCCCTTACATTTTGACTGTATAAATAGTTTAACACATTTTCACATTTTTAAGAGAGGCAACAGAATCTAATTAATCTACATTATATTAGGGAATCGGGTTATCCTAAATTTATCAATTAAATATTTTTGATCTTTTTGCTTATTTGCATTTGTATAAATTTAAGATCACAGCATTACTTTAGCATGTACAGGGGTTGGACAATGAAACTGAAACACCTGTCATTTTAGTGTGGGAGGTTTCATGGCTAAATTGGACCAGCCTGGTAGCCAGTCTTCATTGATTGCACATTGCACCAGTAAGAGCAGA
>JAHUTJ010060103.1:0-11596 GCA_036250325.1 Characodon lateralis
TTGCAAGGAAGAATGGGCAAGAATTTCAGTCTCTCGATGTGCAAAACTGATAGAGACAAACCCCAAGCGACTTGCAGCTGTAATTGCAGCAAAGGGTGGCGCTACAAAGTATTAATGCAAGGGGGCCAAATAATATTGCACGCCCCACTTTTCAGTTTTTTATTTGTTAAAAAGGTTTGACACATCCAATCAATTTCATTCCACTTCACGATTGCGCCTGTGAATGCATATCAGTAATGACCATTTTATTCAATGCCTTATTTTGGCATTATGATTATTTTTCCAAATTTCATCTCCACCACATAATGTTCTAAAAAAATTTACAAAGTATTTATTCCATAATTTTTTTCATCGCCTTTCAGGCTTTCAATGAAATTGAACATTTGCTTCATTATGACCTCATTGAAGGTGCAAGAACAAGTGCAACTGAGGAAGCAAAGCACATTGTATGAAACAGAAAACCATTACATCCCTGTGTTTAGAACCAGAAAATGTGAGTGCAGGTGAGTATAAATCATAGTAGCTTTGGCATATGCAAACCTCTTTTTTCAACTGCAAACATGTGTGTCAAAGCCCTTGTGATGATTCCTGACAGGAAATGTATGTCTTTATTAATCAAACAAGACCATCAAAAGGCTAATCTGTTTTTTTCTGACAAATTATAACGAGACAACACCAAAAAAGACAACAATATACCTAATAATTTCTGTTGAAGGGGACATTTTACTTTTGAGAAAATTTAGCATGTTCTTACATACATAAATCATAATGGTGAGAATTCTAAGTCACTTAGCTGAGAAAAACAAGCATTGTTTTGACAAAGTCATATTCTTTAAAGGAAGAACTCCTTAAAATAACTAAAGAGCTGGATTCAGGAAATTCAGCAAGGATTGCCTCTAATTATGTTGATCTCAAATCTGTCATTTCCATTAATGCAGATCAGGCTCATGACATTTGCTGACTTTTTAGCTTTTTGAATGGTCGTCTCTCTCTCCAGTTTAGCCCAGAAGAGGAAGCATCTTTAAGTTTTAAATATAGTTTAAAAACTAATTGGCCAGACCACAGGATAATTTTTCAATCTGCCTTTGTCCCTCCTAAGTTACTCTGGAGCCAGTAAATGGGGCGCCATTTCTAAATGATTCTCTGATGGATAGGTACATATTTATGGATGTAGTGGAGAATGGAGTTCAATGACCAAAAGCTATCTGAAACTATCTTAGGACCTAAATATTAGTTTTCAGCCTTCTCACTTGCTTTTTGAAAGAATTTCGGGATCAAAAAAACCATTATTAACAAATATATAGTTAACATACTCACCGCTTTTTATTATTTAAATACAGTATTAACATATTTGGACATTTTGACAAAGAGAAGTGTTGTTCAACAAGTTTAAATACTTTGTGTTGAGAGAAGTCTTCACAAACCATGGACTCTTTTACATACACATTTTCTCTTTTGTTTGAACGATCTGTCAAAACCTTACAGAAATTTTTGTTCTGGCTATAAATTCTAAATGTTTACTGTAAGAAGCAACATAAATTAATCAGTTTAACATTTAAAATGACATAATAAACTTGGTTTCCAATATCAAGTTTAACCATTGTTTTTAAAATAAATAAAAAAAAAAAAATTAATAGTGTTCAAATACCGTTAGTTATGTTAATGTGAAGCCACAGAGAGTGACAGAGAGATCTGACTGTTCTCAGGCTGTTTGAAGCACGGCGTTGGCCCTCCCCCACCTGTTGATCTGGAAAGGGAAAGGAAGTTTTTCTACTTTTTTCTCAGTTTCAAGAGCACATTTTGGCTGTTTAAAGATATTTTGAAAGCAAAAAATATGAACAACCACGTTGTGGAAACTAACAGAGTGCCACCTATCACTTTTGACTGCAGTAACATTGTTTTAAAACAGCAGTTGGACAGCGTGGAGCAGATAGCCTGACTGATTAGCTGATGTTAGCTAACATAACCATTGTTATATTAGCACTGATTCCCAGTGCACATGAGAGAAAACAGCAAAGTGTCCTTTTATACTTTTTGAGTTTAATGAGAAATATCCCAAAGGTTCAGGACATATCCTGTGATGCATACACTTGGATAATTTCTTAATTTCAGTTTGATTCAAAAGTACTTCCTCTGTCAAGGACCCTGCAGTATGTCTGTTTCTCATGTCTTGAGGAAAAAAAAAAGTCTGCAAGTCAGATGTCAAAGAAAGCTGGAAATTAGTATCGATCAGGCAAAGCCTCCACTAGTTTTAAACTAGCTTTTTTCTATTTTAGAGGAAGGTAATGTGTTGGAACAATGTGCATGGACTTCTGCTTCTACATGTTTGATTACATGTAGAGTGATTATTTGCCTTACCTGATTTGAGAAGATTAGAAGAAGATTGCAGCTGGTACATGGCATCACCTCAGACCCCTTAAAGAGATGTTAAAGACACACATGGTGGGTTAGCAACAGATCTGATAACTCTAAATAAAAATAGAAAAGAGCAGGGTGCACTACTGACCCTTCTGTCAGGGAGTTATTATGCAGAGTAACATCTGTCAGAAAACCCCATTCCCTTCTGACTTCTTTAAGTCAGTGAGTCAGCTTCATAAAGGCCACGGCACTCATCTTTGGGTTCTCACATTTGTTTCCTCCAAGGCACCCTCCCTGCACCCCTTTTAACTCTCTCTTCCATCCTCTCTTCTTTTTAACTCATCCTATTTATTTCCACCTCCCTTGCAGCCTCCACAGCCCTCACTCTCCCCCTAACAGGCACGGCTGCTGTGGATGACATGTATCCTGCTGAGAGCAGCTATGCAGGGTCGATGGACCGCAGTACTGAGAGGACAGATAGCCCCACTACTCATATGTGTTTGTGTATGTGGTCTGTTTCCACTATGTGTGTGTGCTTGTTTATCTGCCTACTGTGAATCTAACATAACTCACAGCTGCAACAGTAACGTGAATCTCACAGTAAGAGAAGATACAGTATAGTGTTCAAATGTGTGTTAAAGGAAAGAAATTGAGGGTGGAATATCTGAAACTGGGTTTTTGGAAAACAAAACAGAAATATTAGATCTTTAAATTTTTTTCATTTTATATGTATATATATATATATATATATATATATATATGGTAATGATAATAAGCACATTATTACCCCTTGTTAAATCTGTGAAAATTTAACTACTTTTACTTAACCCACACTAAGCAATTACATGGTGTCCTAGACTTCACTCAGTCTAAAGGGTGCAATGGGGTGTGACCATTAATTATTCACAAAATACATTTTAGGGAGGAAAAGCCTGATGATCCATGAATAGGACAGAAAGATACAACAAAACAACAAAAACCAAATGGCTAGCAAGACATGATGCACACCCTTATTGCAGTAAGACAGTGTGTGTGTGTGTGTGGGGGGGGGATGTTTTAGCACCTGGCTTACTTGAGGTAGAGCCCTTTTCATTTACCAATCAAAGTCAATAATCAGGTACTCCGAGCTCAGCTTTTCCTCTATTGATTAATCAGTCTGCACCGTGAGCAGAATTATGTCCAAAGGTTAAAAGCCATGCCATGTTAGAAACATAAAAATCGACTATTCGTGGTTTCGCACACCACTGAAATTTATATTAAACCACGTTCATTTTTGCTTTGCATTGCCATAATTTATCACCACAGAGTGTTCAATCCACATGCTGGGATAAATAAAGAAGGGCTTTTATGGAATTATAATCAACCCCCGCAAGAAGTGTTGTGCTTCAGGGCCACAGAGGCTAAACTGTGCTCTCATGTGCAGGTTGCGCTCCAGAAGGGTTCTCCACTAAAGGACTTTTGAGCACTACACAAAATCTAGATTGCATGGGAGCACCTAGTGTGAACAACTTTGTAGCTCTTTTGACCAAAAAAGACACATTAAAAATGGTTTGTACCAAAAGAATGATTAATTAACTTTGAAACCTACCTCTTAAAAACATGAAATTGTAAATTACTTTCTCACTGATTTTCAGTGAGCTGTTTTTAGCTATGTACTTGTTCTGTAATCATCATGAAACCACTCAAACTTTGTTGCATTACAGCAAACTCAGTGACTCAAAGGGGGAATGAAGCAGCATATTGGTCAAGCCTTATCTCTCCAAAAATGATTGTATCTGTTAAAGAGAAGATCTGGCATGGCTGGGCATACTACAATTAACAGATATGATGCTATGTTGAAAATCAGTACTCTACAATAGTTTGTTTCCCATTTGAGATGGGATTTATGGCTTTTGGAGGGAAGCCAGATCTTGTGCATCTGTTCCTTTCAAAGAACTGTTCAAAAGACTTTCTCATTTATAGTTTATTAATTTTTATTGAAGCAAGTGTGGGGTAACTCACTTAGCCAGGAAAAAAATCTGTGGAAGGGATGACATTTCGGTCAATATCATTTAACCACCACATACTTTATTGGTGGAATATCTCAGTTTGAATTATTCTGAAAGAATAATTATAATTTCATCCAACATGTTTGGACTAGGGCTGCATGGTGACTTAGTTGCAGCCAAAAGGTCCTAGGTTTAAATCCCAGCTTTTGCGTGAAGCGTGCATGTTCACCCAATGCATGTGTGAGTGCTCTGGCTTCCTCCCACAGTCCAATAACATTACTGTTATGTTAATTGGTCTCTCTTAATTGCTCTTAGGTGTGTGTTTGCATGACTGCTTGTCCTGTGTCTCTGTATTGCCCTGTGATGAACTGGTGGCCTGTGTGCCCTGTCTCTCGTCCAATGAACTCTGAACATAAGCACTAGCTCTACCGCGACCCTACACAGATAAGCTGGTATAGACAATAGAGGAATGTTTGGACTAGATTTTAAAGTCTGCTCTGATTACACTTTGTTTTACCATTAAAAAAACATGCATTTGAAAAAGTGTATGGTTGAGATGGTATGACAAAAATTGTAGTGGTTTCTAAACGTTTAAAAATATTCATCTACCTTCATACCAGTAACCAGCCCATGCCTTGTCCTGTTTACACTTTAAAGCAAAAACCTGCACAAATGTCTTATGAATCCAATTTCCAATTTCATAAATTAAGGATTTTAAATATTCAGCTCCAGATTCTTCCAAAATTACTCAAATTGTAGCTCAATACTGAGACATGTCTGCTTTGCTAAAATATTGCAAGTGGAATATGGGAACAATCTAACATACTTGTAGTGTCCAAAATGTGAGCATTCAGCTGGTAAGAAAACACATAAAGTAGGCAATCAAGTGCATATGAAACAGCTGGGAAACAATGCAAGAAATATGAAATTATATCAGATGATTTGGGGAAACAACCCATGGGCTTCATTGCAAACGTTATAAGTTGTTTTATTCACAGAACCAAAAGTTGAATCTTGGTCACAGGAATGTTGATCTTAACACCTTTATGCTACTTGTAGATTGTTTTTTGCAACTGTGTGCTGGTGAAAAATTCAAGACTTAGAAGTGCTTTGGCAACTTCTTAATCTTAAATGGATCAATTTGGAAAAAGCCATCTTGAATTAGTGACTCACTACTATCGTTTTGTTACCTCAAAAGTAGAAATGAACATATTAACCTCCCAATTTTCTACTGGCTCTGATCATGATTGCCAAGCCAAACACTGATTTATTTTCCTATTTATTTAAAATATACAAACTTAACACTCCCACCATTCTGCGTTCACAAATGCATTAATCAACAGCATGTCCTTTAATGCCTTTTTTAAGTGTTTTAAAAACTAGATAAAAGTTAGATACATGTTTTGATGTATAAAAAGGGATATTTTTTGCAATTCCTTAATTTTTTGTTAGATTTAAAAACACTGCCTCGGCTAGAACCAGCAGCACACCTTTTCTCTTTTATGTGTTGTAGTCCTTAGAAAAAAAGGAACTGGAATCTGAAAAAAATGAAACAGCAGGTCAGACAGCAGAGATACCAGCATTGAACTGGTAAAACTTCAATGGTGCACCTCTACTGAAAATCCAGTACATTTTCCATGATACTGAATAAGACCGCAGAGAGCTGACTCCATATTGTCAGATGATATTTATGCCTTTACACGCCTTGACACTTGAAGATACAGTGTTGTACAACATTTGCCCCATCACATATTTCTACAGTTTTTGCTTTTTGTCATACTTAAATGTTTTAGATCAGCAAACAAATTTAATAAGCTGAGTAAACATGAAATAAAGTTTCCAAAAGAGGTCTATTATGGACCAATATCAAAAATAATTGCCCACTTAAAGTAACAACTGGTTGTGCCAACCCTTCATGGCAACAACTGCCATCATAGATTTGTGATAACCAAGATTTAGTGTTTTACATCGATGGATGAATTTTGGCCCACTGTTATTTGCTGAACTGTTTTAATTAAACCATATTGACTATGAACACCTGTGTAAAGTAATTCTTATCATATTTCAGTCAGGCCTTACAAGCAACTCCAAAACCTTTATTTTGATTTGTTTGAGCCATTCAGTGGTAAACTTACTGATGGGTATTGAATCATTGTCCTGTTGCATAACACAAATGTGCTTAAGTTTAAGGCCATGAAATGATGTTAGACATTCTCCCTCAGGATTTTTTGTTAGAGACTAGAATTCATGGTTCCATCGTTACAGCAAAGTGTCCAAATGCTGAAGCAGCAGGTCAGCATCAGACCATCAAACTGCCACCACCATGTGTCAGAAAGAATGCATTCAACTAATTAGGGCATTCTGCAAATTCTTCAACAATCCCATAGCTACATAGCTACGGACTTAGTTGGAAACCCAATGCATCAAAACAACAAAATATGATAAGAACTGAAAATATTGTGAAAAATATGGTGGAAAATAGCAGAAGAGAAGTTCAGCAATAAATAGCACCTACAGTATATTCCTTAGATCTGTTCTTTTTTTTTAACTCTATTCATTTTTTTGCTTATTCCTTATTCCTTAGGGGATAATAATTCTGCACCACACCAGAGCAGATGTTGGCTAAGTTTGCTTTTGTAAGAATAACTACAGTGCAGCCACAGTGGCATAACTATGCACAGTCTTGTTGACAGTTTGGCGCAATCTCTGAGTGAGAACAGTTTGTCTTCATTTTTCTCACACTGTGTATTCCCTAAGTTTTGATGATCCTCAACTCATTTGACATGACTTGGATAGAAATGTCTGTTCAGCCTAAAAACAGACCAGTGGTGGGGAAAAGTGTGGAAACATTCATCAGGACCACATTTCATCATCATAAAATGCGGCAAGCCTGTCAGATGGAGAATTACCCCTCCGTGGGTGGAATCTATCAACTTAACTGTCATGTAATGACCCTGGGAGTTATCACGACGCATCAGTCAACCTTGCCATGGTACAGGTCCCACTGCATATTACTTAATTCATGTTCACACTCACGCTAGTGTGTCATCTCTTAGGTGTATATATGGCGACGAACACTTATGAAAGCGGGGTAAAACAGAGAATAGTGACCACAGTCATCTGAGGCAGTTACACAAATGTGTATAATCGCTTGTGTGGACACAGAAGCCTCTTAGACAGAAATAATATTGGTTGTTTTGGGTTTTTTCAGGTTAGGTAGCGATGTGTAAAAACTAATTACTATAGTCATTGCTCACTAATTATTAGACTTCAAATCATGTATTCTCCCATTTTCTCTACATGTAATTCCAGGATTTAACTTTTTCACTTGTTATTCACTTGTAAGACTGATTATTAAGCTTCAACATAAAGGCCTCCAGTTTTGGATATTATAGTTTATTATATTATATAGATATTATAGACATATAACCGTTTCCTTTGTCTGGAACAGCTGTTAACAGTTATTAATTTACCTAAACATTTATTCTATATGATGAAAATGGATAATGTGGATTTTTGTAACATGTGAGTTTAAAACATTAAAGTAAGTAAAAGTTTATATTTATATAGCATATTTTCACAAACAGGATGTCATCAAGTGCTTCACAAGCAGGGTAACCCAACAAAATACCCAGCAATATGCAATGCAGAAAAGAAAACACAAAACAATCATACATGCAAGTCATAAAAGTCTAACTAAAAGCTTCTCTGAATAAAAATGTCTTAGGCTGCTTTTTAAAAGTATCCATTTAAAAATGTATTCATATAAACATTTTTATGATAATGAAACATTAAAGCATAAATCTTTTTGCTTCCTTTAACATCTCAGTCTAGATAAATGCCTTTTGTTTGATCAACTGTCACTTCAGTTCAACAAATTTTCATGCACAAAATAAATTTCCTTTATGTTTGGATTGCATTTTGTTTGTAGTTTCAGTTTTCAGAGTTAAATTTATTCAAAGGAAATTTATTAATAATTGCTTGACCTAATTTTAACACTTTCTTCAATTAGAGAGAAAGTTACCCTGCAAAAGACTATAGATACAAATTAGTATTTGTTTGGGACACTCAAAATTGTATTACTCATTTTAATATAAAAAGGCCTTAAATGATTTCAGCAATGTTTTTATAGTAGGGTTGAATATGAAACAAAATGTGGTGTTGGGAGCAAAGGACGAACCCAGACGGAATAAAAGGAAGAGCAGATAATTAGTCTAGAAGACAACAAGAAGCCAACACAGCATCATATTCACCCTTGACAGTTAGGTCGTGACCAGCCGCCTTCAAGCTGACAAAGTGCAACAGCTCTTATTGGGAAACTTTGTTAATGTATTTTTACTTCTAGATAAATCTGAGAAACAACCTGTTGTAAGTATTCTTTTACAACCGATTTTGTATTTGTAAAATTCTTGGGTACTTAAAAGTAAATGAGAGACCCTTTTATTATTTCTCAACCAAACATGAACATTTCCTTTAAAAGCTCCACTCCACAAATGATCAGGGTTAGTTCTTCTATTCTTTCCTGTAAAATGTTCTTTTGCTGAAGATTTTGTAGGTAATGTGCTGCAAATTCTTTCCTTTATGATCCTAAGCAGTGACCATAAAAAAAAGAAAGAAAGACATGTTGTGTGCAGAGGAAAATCTGAATGGACATTATTTTACTTAGACAAAATGTCAGACCTACAGTATTTAAAATGCATTTTACCATAGATTTTTTTTCAGGTTTCTACCACATTCACAGTTCACACATTCTTTGTGACATTTTAATAATTTCAGAATTTCTTCATACTTTCTCTTAATTTTGAAAAAAACAAAATAGCATAGGCTGTACAAAATTTTTAAAAGTGCCTTAGAAAGGCTGGACATCGGGGGATAATGCTAAATGTGATCTGTCGAGGAGTTAAAGGCTCACACTTCCAGAACCCTCAAAGACATTTGTGCTATAAGCAAAAAAGGTGTAAGATTTCTGTGCATAGCAAGAACCGAACAAAGATGGTGTCATATGCAGCAAACCTCTGTACAATAGTATGACTTTAATAACATTTAAAAAGCAACTTTCTATGGACCAATTTCTTTTTCATTTCATGCCTAAAGACAGCACCTTGACTGCTGCCAGAGTTTCTACAAACAGCAAAGCAGTACTGACACGTACTGCAAAAATGTCGTGCTTTGTTGGGTGGTGGGTCCACTGCAATAGGCCCCCCATGATAGAGCAACCACCCCACACCTAGAACCCCCCACCACCATCCACACACACGTACACACACACACACACACACACACACACACACACACACACACACACACACACACACACACACCAACCCCTCGGTGAATGTGCACAAAACTGGTGCTAATTGTTTGTATCATAACAATGAGATGTTACAAAACAGTCTTTCTCAAAATTGTATTATAGGGTATTTCACTGTGCTGAAAATCGCTGTTATTTGAGTGTCATGTACGTTTCATGGGTGGAGGGAAGTAATAATTGAGGTGTTGCATATTTAAGCTGCTGCTTGTATATATACTGTGCACTGTAACGTTTTTGTAAAGAACTCTCAATAGATAACTGCAAATTTATTCTAGTTTCTTTTAGCACATCTAGGTAAACTTGGGACCTCCTTTCTGACTCTGTTGACTCTGTACATCATACATGACTGCCAAACAAAATAAGAAAGGTAGGGAGAAAAACAGAACATAATATACAGTAATTTAAAAAATATATAGATGTGTTCTTACAGATTGCCCTCTGTTTTTACTTTACTGTCATATTTCACTGTTTCAAAAAAAATATATCTAGTTCAATGTCAGGCAAAAATAACACAAGAAAATGCAAACTGCAGTTTTTAAATAATGATTTCATGTATTAAGGGAAGAATGCTATCTCAACTAACCATGCTACATCATCTCAATTGGATTTTTGCCTGGACTTTAGCTAGGCCACTCCTGTTTTGAACCATTCAGAGGTGGTCTTGTAGGTGTGATTTTATTCATTATCCTGCTGTCTAACCCAGTTGCACTTCAGGTAAATTGATAGCCAGACATCTCAGGATTTTCTTATAGAGAGCAGACTCATTGCCACTCCTGAGACGTTTCGTCAGTGTTCCTTGTTATTATGCATTTAAAATAGTGACTCTCACTGTGATTCCCTGATATCCCAAAGTGTCACTAACTTTGTCATTTGTTCATAACTTTTCCTTAGATCAAGGCATGACATCTTTCTTTTTAAGATCTTTTAGCCAACTTCGTGTTGCCAGACAGGTTCTGTTAAAGTGATTTCTTGATCTTAGAGGTTATGCACTATTTCAGACAAGGTGAGGCTAGTGAAACTTAACTAACTTTTCAAACAAATGTGGTTACTCAGTTTAGTCATGATTTAACAAAAGTAGGATTTAGGGCTGCAGGTAATTAGAAAATCTTGCAATTGCGATGATATAAGTAAATATTGTGATGACAATATCAGGTGCGACATTTGCCTATTTTCTTCTTTCCTCTCTTCCTCATCTGAGTGTTGGGACCACAGCCATGGTTACAACGTGAAAGGCCAGTACAAACTTTCCTGGAAATTTCAAAATAAATTGCATTAACCTACTTCCGGCACAGCCAGGAAACGGGGTAGCTGCAGTCTTCCTGTGAAGTCACTGGCCAAATAAAAGCACAGCTCTTGCTACATCCTGCCTCTACTATCCGGACTCTGTGCGAGGCTGGCCGGTGAGACAGCACGCTAATGTCTCTTTGCTGGCAAAAAGACATAAACTCTTCAAACTGGATCCAAGGGTGTCATAAGACCACGCGATCATATGCACAAGTTAAGTACTGATGAATTACTGTTTAAAGAATCCAGAATTCATTCATAAAAGATTAAGGTATAAGCATTACTTTACTTTCTCTCTGAGGCCTGCAGAAGCAAACTGTGTTCTAGAGTTCCCTGCAGAGACGTGGTCTCTACGAACCCGAGTCTGAAGGAAGGAGAACAGCCCGCATCACCGTGGTTACGGTAACGTGCAGTTGGTCAGTGGACAGAATGAGCCGTCTTCCAGCCACTGCTCCGGAGGTTAGCTGGAAGCTAACCCTTTGATCACAGAGCGGCCGCACGATTAAACCCCCCACAGCTACGGAGGTTAGCTGAAAGCTAACCGTTTGTTGACTGTGGACGTTTCTTCAAACTTCATCGTCGCCCGGACAACTCCTCAACACGTTCATAAGAGGTTAGGTTTGGGCAGAATAATAGAGAAGGATTTAGATTGAAA
>JAHUTJ010060104.1:5000-11592 GCA_036250325.1 Characodon lateralis
AGGCCAAGTTTAAATTTGTCCAAAGACCAGTTGGTGAAATTGACCTTTTTATGACTTTTGAAAGAGTTTGTATTCAGTGAGACGGTTGAAAACCTACTGATATAATACCGATTCTGATAAATCTAAAATGTTAAAATCACAGGGCAATGTGGCAAATCAAAGATACATTTTTTTTAAATTCACCGTTATTTATTCAAATATATCTTACTGAGACACGGGGGTCATTTTCAAGAGTGACTTGTTTAGATAAAGAATCTAATTAGATCGCATTCCTTAAGCCTAATTTGATTTTTATTTGTTAAGATATTCAAGACAAGAAAAAAAGAAAAAACATCTACCAAACATTTTTCAATCCTCAATTTTCTTTTTCCTGTTGTATTCCAGACCTGGCAAGAAAATTCCATACCCTAACCCTTTCAACGTTTTTAAGACTGCATAAGAACCTTTTTTAGAACTTGTAGCAATAACTAGGTTTTCCAGTACCACCATCTTGACAGACATTGGTTGTTGACCATTGGAGTTGGTCAACAAGATTATGACTTTTTCAGTTTATGTCAAAATCTTTCTTATCTCTTGGCACTATATGATTGGTTGAAGGATGCACTTCAGTTAGGTGTGACATTTATTCTCAGAAGTTACATTTCATAAATTTGAAGTCATAGAAAATAGCATAAATCTCCCAAGAAGTCCCAATTCTCAGTGGGAAAGAAGTTTTTCACCATCCCAGACCTCAAAATCCAATATGGCTGCACTCTCATATTTAAAAAAAACTCCTTACTTTCTCTTCTGACCAGTAGTTACGCAGGTAACCACAGAAAGCACAAAATGTTGCAAAATACATACTTATTATCTTGTATTGCCAACAGCTGTTACCATGGTCACTGAGCATCCCACTTAGCAAATCTCTGGTTTTTAAGCCCAGTTTGATGTCATTCTAGGATCTTGACAGTTAAATGGTATGCAGCATAAGTAGCCACCAGAACTTGCTCCTGGTTCACGGTTTCCCCCTGTTCAAAATTTATTTTGAGTACCACTAGAGTCAGCCCATGTAATACAAGTGGCACTTGCACCACAGTTTGAGAACCACGCTCGCCTTTGAAAGAATCCTGTTAAAAAGACTTTAACTTGAAGCAAACATTAGCTAAAAACTGTATGTCAGCAAAATAAACAAAACATTTTTCATTAATGTTCGCATTACTAAGTGAAGATCATATGAAGTAGGATTTCTTGCTACACGGAGCAAAGAGAAAACCGTGGGAAGATTGGTTAAGCATTTCAAGATGATTACTAAAAAGGGTTTGAATAAATGGTCTGAACTTGTATAGCATTTTTACAGTCAAACCGATCACCCAAAGCGCTTTACACTAGAGCCACGTTCACCCAATCGCAATCACATTCATACATTCATCCCACTGAACACAGGTCGGAAGGCAACGTGAGGTTAAGTGCCACCGTTAATGCTGTCTTATAATAGCCATTAAGGTGTTATAACTCATCTATGCTCAGAACAACAGAAAACTAGGTTTACTAATACTTTTAGGGAAGGCAAACTACCACTTACATAAAAACAAGCTACCTTGGCAAGTAAAGCTGTGTATTCTTTATCAAAGGTTAAAATAATTCTGTTTATCATTTATACCTAGAAGTCAGGGAAATTAATTAGAATGGCCTGCAAAGTTTACACTTGAAAAGTGGAAGATATCCCACAAACACCAACCTTAAATCAAAATGGCTGTTGCCTGTATAAATGCAGTGTGAGTTGCAGTCATAAAGCTTTCTGAGCTCTTCTGATGGTTTGGATCTCTTTAAATCTTATGCACATATAGTACTGTACAACATCTTCTAACAAGCCCCACTTGTTTTCTGAATAGGAACTGGAACACAGATAAATTAGGTGCAACATCATTCCTGAATAGAGTTCTTATCCTGAATCACAGATCTGACTTCCAAGGCAAATGGAAGTATTTGCTGAGGGTGGGAAAATGACCATATACCCATGTAAGAGGAACATTGGATTGGGTTACATAAACTGTGCATTAGATGAACGCAACTAGAGGAACTTGAAGACAGGACGTTTTTGCAGCCGACTATCCCTGAGCAGGGTGCAGAGAGTAGGAATTACTGTTTATGTACACAATGGGATATAACACCTATATGGACATGTAACATAAAGAACATTTTTGACAAGCCAACTTTATACTGTGGACTAAAAGTCCTTTCCTTCATTCATGTTGTTCAATCTTTATGGTTGCAATGCAAATTTCCCATTTGTTTTTATTAAAATAGTTCATCTTCTGAGCTGTGAACCTGTCTAAATCCCTATGTGAGTGATATCCTACAAGTCCATATAGAGGAGTTAGGACACAGGTACAGCGGCAGGTAAATTTGGCCTAAACGTGGTCCAGAACTCCGGTTCCCTTTAGAAGATGGACTTAACTTTATTAAGGTCAATGAAGCAACTTCTTATGCATGCAAAAAGGTCAGACATGTTCAGGACCAGCTAAAGTAACCATCACTTTATCCAGACTTCTCTAAATTTTCAGCAGCGTTAACGAGATTACTGTTGCTATTATTAGCACCTCTAGGTCAAAACACAGACGAAATATGGTGTCTTGAAAAGTATTCACACCCCTTAAACTTTCTGCATTAGATCACACTACAAACATCACTGAATTTCATTGGGATGTTATACGATGGGTTAACACAAAGTAGCATATAGGTTTGAAGCGGAAATAAAATTAAATGTTTTTTTTTAAGTTTTTTACAGCAAAAAATCTGAAAAGTGTGGCATGTATTATTTTTCAGTCTCCTTTACTCAGATAAAGTCCAACACCATCAACTGCCTTCAAGGGTCACCTAATTTGTAAATGAAGGCCATCTATGTGTAATTGAATCCCAGTGTAAATCCAACCAAGAAGCCTATAGTAACTCTAGAAGCTGCAGAGATCCACAACTTAGATAGGAAAATGTGTCGACAAGACAACCATTGTTCGTGCACTTCACAAATTTGGCCTTTATGGAAGAGTGGCAAGAAGAAAGCCATTGTTGAAGCCATTAGAAGTCTCATTTGCAGTTTGCCACAAGTCATGTACGGGACACAGCAAACATGTGGAAGAAGGTGCTCTGTCTTTTTGTCCAACATACACCACGGTATGTGTTGCAGGAAACTAACACACTGAGACTTGATAATTGATGTTTACAGACACTGTCCATCCAATCTGACTGAGCTTTAGTTACTTTCCAAAGAAGAATGGGCAAAAATGTAACTTTAGAGGTGCAAAGTTGGTACAAACAAACCAAGAAATAGACTTGAAGCTGATTCTCCAAACTCTTGGACCAGGGGCCCTGTTAAAACATGTAGAAAGCCCTGATCATTTTCTTTCTACTTCATAATAATGGACTACTTTGTGTTGGTCTATCACATAAAATCCCAACAAAATAAAATTATGGTTGAAATGTTGAAAAGTTTAGGCATTTGAATACCTCTGTAAGGTGCAGTATGTGAGATCAGCTCTTTTCCTATAGGAGATACATATGTATTAGCGAAGCTTGTTTAATAGTGAACAGATATACCTTGAGTAATTGTTACATTTAGCTTTCTTTCCCTCTAAGAGACAATTTGTCTTATTTTACTTAAACCTGAATGTTAAGTGCAACCCTGAGGCACTTTGCCACAGCTATGGTATTATAAGTGTAATGTGTAGAATAAGTAAGGCAGTAAAATAGGTCTACGAATCTTTTTCTCTGATGGCATGCACTTCTGATTTGGTTTATTTTCTGGAGGGTAAACTCTAGCTTAGATCTGGATGAAATCAATACTTTAGTTTGAGTAGTAGCACCCTCTATAAGTTTGTGTACACTAGCCCCTTGTTCACAAGCCCGAGCACCTAACATTTAGACAGCAGCATCCTCGTCTGCTGTATTTGTGACCTTAGCGTTTACTTGATTTGCCAGATTTGCCCGGTTTGCTTGCTTTTGTAGCTTTGGTGGCTTTGATGTCCATTTTGGTCTTTTGGATGCGAGAGAAGATCTCCTTAAAAAGGGCCTTGTACTCTGGAGTGTTCTGTCCCAGCCGCTTATCCACTGCCTCCACCTGCTTGCTGATGCTCTCAATGGCTTCAGGGGTGGAGGGCGACTGGGTGGGCGTGGGGGGAGGTGCCGGAATGGGGCCCATGGCACAGTCTTTCATGGACGGGTCACGAGAAACAGGACGGGAAGTCTGGACACCGGCGTGGCACAGGCTCTCCTCGTGCCGCCTGCATTTCCCCAACAGCTCCTCGTACTTCTCCAGTAAGGCGTGGTACTGCTCATCCACCTCCCTGAGGATGGACATCCCTCTCTTCCTCACACTGTTGGCGTGGAGGGCGTAGCTGCCTCTCCTGCGGCCAGACGCATCCCGTGCCACGATGGCATTGAGCGCTGTGTCGCTGCAGCTCTTCCTCACGGGGCTGGACCCAGGTAAGTCTTCACCTCTAACATTTCCTCCACCTTCAGTCTCTTCCCTCACTCCTCCACCCATCTCCTCCACTTCCAGGAAAGTGTCGGTTTCTGGGGTGATGCTGAGGACAGTCTGGGTTAGGGCCACGCCATCATCCTCATTGCTCAGCAGGAAAGTCCGAGCGCGACGAAGCTGCTGCAGCTCCTGCAGCTCCACCTCCAGCTCCCGTACACGTGCCTGGCAGCTCTCAGCATCCTGTGAGGAAACAAAAACAATTACCATTACCTTCAAGTGGATTTTTGTCCAGTGGTCATACTACGTGAAAATGAAAAAAAAAAAACAAAAAAAAAAACATCAAACCTTGATGATGTGGAACATGAAATAATATTCATACCCCTTTTCCTGTTCCACATTTTGTCACATTATAATCACAAACATTATTGCATTTATTTGTGATTTTATGATGAGCTGCAGAGATCTAAATCTAAGGTGGGGAGCTTGACCTCCTAGCAGGGCAACCACCCTAAACAGCTAGAGCAACAATGGTTTAGATAAAAGCCTACTGAGTCTTAGGATTGCCCGGACCTAATTCTAATTGAAAACCTGTGGCAAGATGTTTGTAAAAGCTCTCCATCCATTCTGGGTAAGCTTGAACTGATTTATTGACTCTAGGGTGGGTGAATAGAAATGCAAAGCACACTTCTCAGATTTTCATATTTGAAAAAGAAACAACTTTAAAACCGTTTATCATTTTGTTGGTACTACTTTGTATTGCACGTTCACCTTTAATCCCAGTAAAATACATTAACGGATTTAATTTTTACTGCATGCAATAATTAGGGCAATATTTTTTCTAGAAACAAAATCATGTAGCATATTAGAATTGGACAAAATTGCTCAGCCAACCCTTTTGCTCTTTACCTGCACCCTTGTCTGCAGCCGGGAGAACTCTGCAATCAGGAGATTGCACTCCTTCTCCACTCCCTCCCTTCGACCTCTCTCAGTCCGGACGGCAGCTCTCAGCGCCGACACCGCCTCCCTCAAGTGCTGGTTGTCTTCTTCATACGGCTGACGCTTGGCATCCATAATAAAGCTTTCAGCCCTGCCCACTACAAACTCATCTTCATACCTGACAAGAAGAGATTTGTGTTTTATTCCTTTCAACTGGACAATATGTTTAAAGCTGCTCATCCCTTATTTATACTGCAGAAAACACCCACCTTGGTGCTGTGCAAAGCTCCCTCAAGCACGGGAATGAGTGAATGGTTTTGCGTCGCTCCCTTTTCTCCCTCCTGACCCGGAGCTGCTCCATAGAGCGTAGCTGCTCCACCTGTGCTGACAGAGACTCCACCTGGTTCTGCAAAGTCTCAATGGTCCCTGTCAAGCTGAAGCAGAAGAAAAACAAAAAGCATATGATGGAATCAATAAGAACTAAACAAATTAAACAAGTAAGGAGAACTCCCCATCCTTCACACCTCTCGATCTTTTGCTGCGAGGCTTTGCTGGCCCTGACCAGTGTGTGGTTGGTGCGCTCCAGTTCTCTGGCTGTGCCATCCAGCTGCTCGTATACTCTGGCATGTTGCTCGTTCATGTCCCGAAGGACCTCCAGCTGCTTCGTCAGGTACTACAGAACAAATGCAAATGCAGATTTGGTACAAATACTGGCACAAATTGGACTTAGATACATTTTGCCCTCTAAAACTTTAACTTGAAGAGCATTTAAATGATACTCAGGCACTACCAGCAATATAGGTGCTCATATGTAGGAAAACACAAGATGTGGGGAGTATAGATACTATAGCCTGAACTGGGAAGAAAAAATAAATAACTTGACTTGACTTTATATGACAGAGCAAGACATATGAGTGAAGAGAATGTTATTTTTATCCTTCTCTTTTTCTTTTTTTTTTACAATAAAAAATCTTAAAAGTGTGGATTTCATTTGTATTGAGCCACCCAGAACCCCTTCACGGTGCGTTCAGGGTGATGTGCAGTGTTAGTTTTTTACCACACATAGTGGTTTATTGGCATGTACAGGTCCTTCTCAAAATATTAGCATATTGTGATAAAGTTCATTATTTTCCATAATGTCATGATGAAAATTTAACATTCATATATTTTAGATTCATTGCACACTAACTGAAATATTTCAGG
>JAHUTJ010060105.1:0-11586 GCA_036250325.1 Characodon lateralis
AAAAGACCTGAAATATTTCAGTTAGTGTGCATGAATCTAAAATATATGAATGTTAAATTTTCATCATGACATTATGGAAAATAATGAACTTTATCACAATATGCTAATATTTTGAGAAGGACCTGTATATGGTGTTTTAAGGTCAAATTTCTTGTCTAAAAACATCCCAAAACATCTTTAAAAGCAGACAGATTTTTAAAAGAAAATATAACCGGCTGATTGGCTGCACCATCCATTTTGTGGACAGAAGAGGTATTACAAAAACACACTTGGAAAGATAAGACAACAGAAAAAAATTCTTTTCACTTGCCTTTCTGAGCTTGAGATGAAAAAAAATAGAAAAATAAAATAAGATTTTTTTTCCACTCTGTTTATTGAGGTAAAAAACATTTAAAAGTTTATTTTTCCCAAAGAGTTTTATTTCAGCTGTTTTCACTACAATATAAATAAAAAAAAGTCATCAAAGGGTTATTTTTAAAATTTTGCCTGGTGATTTATTATACCACTGTCATAATTATCTCTGAACCAGGAGACTCTTGACCATGTACAATTTGGAGACAGGAGAAGATTTAACACGTTCATTGAAAGAATGTTATTTTGGCAGCACATGGACTCCGTAGTGGTCAGGCTTCTGGGATCGGCTCACTATGCGCTAATGGTAGTGAATGTAGAAGAAGAAATGCAAGGCTTACTTCGAGATGGATATGGTGATTCTGGGGAGAGGTGGACAGCAACCTTAAGAAGGCAACACAGCCAGGGTTAGCACAAGCAGGTTGAACACAGGTAAACACAGAGCAGAGTCTGTTGGTCCGATTACCACTCAGGGTGAGCAAACAATCCAACACCTCCTCCAAGGTTTCAGCAGATTATGAAGCTCCTCACTGATTGCTCCTCATAGGAAACAGCTGTGCAGCTGCACATACCTGTCGTACCCTGGTGGAGAGACACAACACCAACACAAACACAGCAAACCTACACACAGCTCCGTGGCCTGACAACTCCTTTTAACTTATCTGGACAAGTTATAATTAGTATGTACTGACATCAAGTTTTAAGGCTATTTGTAAGATACACTCTTGCTCCCAAGAAAGAGCAGTCAAGGTGGGCAATCGTATACAAGCTTGGTATGATAACACTATAGAATGGCCAACAAATACACAGTTTATTTGCTTTTACTTTATTTTATTCTACTTGACAACAGTCTCATTCAGAAAAATGGGACATTGGATTTTGGAAACCAGCCCTTTGATTATTATTTGGACAGTACAGCTGTTAGTGAAGAGTAATGGTTTTACTCCATTGCCCCTAGTGGCAGTGAAAGTATTACAAAAACAAACAGAAAAATAAATCTCTCAAAATGTTTTTTTCTCACTTGCCTTTCAGGCCAGAACAAAATAAATAAATAAAGAAAAAATGAAATATTTTAATCTAGGCTTTTTTCACTTGCAGCTAACTTCTAAAGTCATGAGAAAAAGATAATATGGTCAGACTTAGAAAATTAGTCAATAATTGTTTGTTTTTTTCCCACTTGGCTTTCAGGGCTTCCGTACAAACGTCTGCTGTTCCACAGCGCACCTTCTGCTAGAAATAAGGAATCAGACTCTGGATTATCAAACCACCAAACACCACCCACCAATCTCAGACTCTGCGGATTTGCTGTCCTCATTTCTTCATTCACCACCAACTGTAAGATCTCGTTTTCTTTTCCTCATTAATTCTTCTTCAGTCTCTGCTCAGAAAATAATAACTTACCTCTCCTTAGTGTCCAGTCAGAGGTTCACCAAACCAAGAAGACTAACCTTTTCTCAAATAAGTTTCAATAAACTTGTTAAACCCTAACACTATGTCCATAATTATTGCATGCACCAGAGTCTTTCTAACAAACATGACAATATAACAGAAATGCTTGAAAAAACAACTTTATTATTAAGTAAATGGTTTTATCTCAACAAGCGACAGTATCTCACATTTATTGTTCCATCACGATATTTACTCGGCTAAAAACTGTCAGAGATGTTTTGGTGGATTCTTCGATGGAGAGTAGTTGTTTTGGTAATGCCAATTTAGTGCTAGATAATTTTATTTTGGGTTTTCATCTTTAGTCACCTTATTAGCCTATTTTTTTATGCTAGCTTGGTTTTTATTTTAGCCTACAGACTTTTATACCTAGCTTGCCTTGTCTCGTTGCATATGCAGCCTGTCTCTTTTGATTGAAAGAAACACATCCTCCTCCATGTCTTACATGACCCCTCCTGTTTCCTAATGGCAGAGCTCCCAAGTTTAATGAAAAGTTCAGAGTGAGATTATGTCTGCTGGTGTTGAAGGAACTACAGATTGAAGACGATCTGCCACTGTTAGAAATGTACTTGTTTATTGTATTGTATTTATATATTTATTTTGCTGACATCTAAAGTTCCCCTGAAGTATGAAGGATCACTGATTCTGACAGCTGTTACGTGAATGTGTGACCTAAGTGGAACTTAACTGATAGTGTTACCAACAGACATCTAGTATATTAATGCTGAAAATGTTTTTTCCACAAGAGAAATAGAAGAAAGGCAACTATGATTTTTTAAGTATACTTCGAGGTTCACACCCTTTCCTTTTCAGTGTCAGGATGATCACTTGTTGATAACAGCTATCACAAAGTGTAAACTTTTGCATTTCAGAGGACATTCATTTGTCAGCGTTCAAATGACAGTTTTTATACTCTGAAGTATCATAAAGTTATTTCTGATTACTAAGATTTAATATCCAGTATGATGACATTTTCTGAAAACAGCCATCAGACTATGACTGAAAATTTCAGTTGACAGACTCAACAACGCTCTCTGGAATAACATCTAATGATCACAGAATTTGATTTAACACTCTTTGGCTGCTGTAAGAACTCCCAACGCAGGGGGGCGGACAGAATGTCGCACCCCCCTGCAGCCACTTGTCACAGATTTTTTTGAAACACCGGTACTGGCCCCATTTGTACCAAGAAGTAATCATTTTAACTCAAACTGACACGTGTTCAACACGAGTCTGAACGAGTGCTCAATAACGTGTTCTATACATTCTAGCCTAGCCACACTATTTCCTGATGTATGAAATAATAAATACAAGTAATAAGGAAAAAAATAAGTGCTTATATTGATAAATATAAGTGCTTCAATTCTGCTACACACTGCCATCTGTGGCTATCAAACGGGGATTTACAGCAGAATGCAAATCAGTGATCTTTCTATTAATAACCGACCAATACGCTAGAATTGAAAATGTAGTTATTCCGTGATCATTTATTTCAGTTCCAACTTCCAACCTTCTAATGTCCTTCGTCCTCCCACTCTATTTCTTCATGCATTGCTGAATGGAAAAGGGGGAGGGTCCTGTGATCCCAGCATGCACTCTGTTCACCAAGCTGTGAAAAAGACTGAAAGAGCAGAACTTACACTGAGCTCTGTGCAGTGAACGGTTCATTTATAGCCTATTCACTATGGGCTTTGTTTGTAGGTGTGTGATACTGAGAATTTTGTTATCGATCCAATACCAAGTAAATAAACAGCTAGTATCGCCGATAACAATACCTTGCCTGAAATGTCATGATCATTGAATAATTTTAAGATTTTCTCTTTGGTTTGTTGATTGTTATTATGATAAAAGAAATTACAAAGATTTTAGGCAAATAAAAATGTTTTTATTAACTAATACATCAATATGAAATAATGTTACAGTATAAAAATACTAAAATAATTACCCTCATCGATGGCGCTTTGTGAATTATCTAGGTGAAATAACAAAATGATTATGATAATTACGTCTGTAACTCTAATCTGCATGTAGCCTAAAGAGGAATACTATTTTCCGTCAACAGTTAACACAAAGTGTTATTATATACAGCCATATTCATATTTCAGAGTTAAAGTGTATATCTTTAAGTTAAGTGTATATTTTTGTGTTCCAAAAAACAATTAAGATTTTTTTTCAGCTGGCTGAATATGTAACAGTTTATATATAGTGTGCTAAAATTGTATCTGATTGCCAATTACACTGTTGAAAGCATTTCTTTATGCTGGAGATTTCCTGAATATTCCTGATTTCTGACTGAAAAGCCACTGCCAGAGACCTCTGTCTCTGTGTCGGGGGTCTGGTTTGAGGTTCTCCCACCTCCTCCTCCCCCCTCAACTTTTTTTGCAGCTCTGAGCTCTCTTGAGTGTGAGCTGTTTTTATGTTTCTGTAAGATAGTGATGTTCCGACAGTACTGAATAACTTTTCTGCACACATCATGTGGCAGTATCCTAATCAACTGCGGTAAATAAAGTCCACAAAGCGCTTCTCTTTCTATCCACCATCATGGGCTGTTCTCAGTGCTGTCTGCCAGCAGAGCTGGGAGGATAGGAGCAGTAAGCAGCAGAGAGAGAGGCTATTTGCACAGAGAGAGAAGCTGCACTCCCCTGAACTCTGAAGAAATTCGAGAAATTTGATGGATGCATAGAAGAGAATCTGAAACTAACGTTTTGATCTCACCATGCTAGTATTGATCTGATACTGATGGCGACTTGCCGTTATTTTTCAGCATGAGGAATGTCATGTGGCGTATGTGTGTGTGAAGTCAGCAATATGAGTGTGTCTCACACTCATTGTGTGAGGCTTGAGAGCTAAATGGCCAGAATCAGCACCTCCAAAAAAAGTGTGGAACTTCTGAAGACAAGTGTTATTTTGTTTGAATAGGCAGTTTGTAGCCTGAAAATTTGTATTTGGAAATCCATTTCCCTATTAAAAAGAAACATTATGATTTGTTTTAACCCACTACCCACACTCACACAGTGGTCTGGCTCGAGTTCTTGATCTCAAAATTCAGTTTCCAGTGTGTTCAGATTTAGTTTCCACTGTACCTTTCCCTGGCTTTTGTTCTGAACCTGTTCGTAGAGGTTCAGAACTGGCACGGAAGTACATGTGTTTCAAGTAAAAATTTTGTGAGACCTTGCAAAAGTAGAAGAAAGTAAATTAGTATAAACCTTTCTCCCTTCTTGACAAAAAGACACTCAGTATTTCAGTAGCCAAAACTCAGACTGGTTGCCATCTCTCTTCTTGTTTTTAATTAAGCATTTGCAACAAACCATGAGGGTAAATATGTCTGTAAAATATCCAGGTAAGCGTAGGCTCACTACCAAGCAGATATCACGGATAATTATTTAGCTGACATTAGCTTCCTATCTTACTTTGCCAATTAGATAACAGGAGAGAAGAACTAATGTTTGGTATTTTTATTGCACTGGTATATATAAATATAGCTGGTTTTAACTTTCTATTTAACATCATACACTGCTCAAAAGAATTAAAGGAACACTTTGAAAACACATCAGATTTTACCAGAAAATAAAATCATGCTGGATATCCATACTGATGTGGTATGAAGTAGAAACAATAAGATGCCACATCATTTGATGAAAATTAAAATGATCAACCCACAAATGATGAGGGCTTCATCCAAAATCACAGAAACATTTAAACTGAAAAACAGGCTAGTCCAATTTGCTGAAATTTCATTGGAGCAACTCAAAATGGTACTCAGTACACATGCTCGTATGCATGCCTGACAATGTCCTTATGAGACAATGGTGAATGTCCTGGGGTATCTCCTCCCAGATCCTGACCAGGGCATCGCTTACTCCTGGACAGTCTGAGGTGCAACCTGGTGGCGTCGGATGGACCTAAATGAAACATCCCAGAGATGTTCTATTGGATTTAGGTTGGGGAAGCATGGAGGCCAGTCAGTTTTATTAATTTCTTCATCCTCCAGAAACTGCCTGCATACTCTTGCGACTTGACCCACTGCACCAGTGAATGGTCTATCAATGGGCCTAAGGATTTCATCCCGATACGTAATGGCAGTCAGGGTGCCATCGTTTATCATGTATAGGTCTGTTTTTCCCTCCATGGAGATACTTTCCAACACTGACCTATAAGCAAACTGATCATGCTGAACATTGTTGCAGGCAGCATAATGTTCACCGCAGCTTTTCCAGTCTCTTTCATGTCGGTCACATGAGCTCAGAGTGAATCTGCTATCATCTGTAAAAAGAACAGGGCGCCAGTGCTGAACCTGCCAATTCCGGTGTTTTAATGTGTTTAAATGTTAGTTGAGTTCTATAGTGCCTGGCAGTAAGCACTGGGCCTACTAGTGGCCTCAGGCCACCCTGATGAAGTCTGTTTCTGATGATTTGGTCATTCAGACCAGTGACCCGCTGGAGGTCACTTTGAAGGGCTCTGGCAGTACTTATCCTGTTCCCCCTATTACAAAGGAGGAGATATCTGTCCTGCTGATGGGTTAAGGACCTCCAATAGCTTTTTACAGCTCTCCTTGAGTAACTGCTTATCTCATGGAATCTCATCTATTCTCTTGAGACTGTGCTGGGAGACACAGCAAATCTTCGGGCAATGGCACATATTAAATTGTCATCCTGGTGGAGTTGGACTGCCTGTTCAACCTCTGTAGGGTCCAGGTAACGCCTCATGCTACCAGTAGTGACCCTGACCCTGGTCAAATGCTAACCTACTGAAAAGCCATCAAACAAAACGAGGGCACAAAAGTATGTGGCTTTTACCTGCAAAACCATTCCTGTTTATGTGGTCATCTCATTGTTGCCCACTAAGTGGACCTGTTGTCAATTTCATTAACACCAATACAGCTGACACTGATTAACTGATTAACCACCCCCTCTACCACTTAACTGACCAGATCAATCTTCCAGAAGTAAAATGTTCTATGTTTTTAAGCAGTTTATTTTGCTAATGCTCTCCACCACTGTGCTCAAATTACATTACAGATATTTTACAGTGGCCTACTATTTTATTTATTCGACAGAGTGAGCAGAAAATTGCTTCACTTATGGTATCTTGACATTTTCACTCTACCCCTGAGCAAAGAAGGACTGTAATTTTAGTCTTGTGCAGGAAAGTGTTATTTATTAAAGAAAAAGTTTGTGTATCAAAAACCATGGTAATGAAAACTGTAACTGTATACTTTACTGGAAACTGCTGAATGAAATATCTTGATAGTTCTGCTTTTACAGTCTTAAGATTATAATGGATTCATGTAATAAATAGAGGCAACCACCTTTCCCTTTCACAACATCCAATAAGTATTTTGGAACTAGGGACATTAAATGTTGAATCTTTGCACGTGGAATTCTTATTATTTGCATATGTATTTATTGGCGAGGACCATGCGGTCCAAGCGCCACGTGCAGCTGCGCCAAATTCACCACAACTTGGGATGTATGAAGGCTACGTGTGCGGTGACATGTCTACACATGGTTTCGTACATCTAAGGGATGTTTACAACTTTACCGAGACCGAGTTTATTCAGAAATGTATCATGTGGAGGGAACATTTTAATCATATATGTCAACGCCTCTCCTCTCAAATCCACAGGTAGAAGACTTGATGTAATCCAGTGTAGAAGACTTCGGCAGGGGAAAATCATCACAAGCTCTGTGACCTCAATAGCATTTTAAAGACCTCTGCTTTAACAATTGTATACAAATTTTACAATACAAACTACGTCCCACATCCAGACAGTTCCTATGAGCCATTCAATTAGGGTTGAATAAAGTTTTATCTGTTTATTAATGAGCTCTAACGTCTCGCCGTCTCTCCCCTGTGCAGTTCTATTCTAGGCCCTTGTCTGTTTTGCTAACTACTACCGTTTCCTGCTGGGTGGGGCTAAGTTTTGCTGAATGCAACGGAAAGTGACGTCAAGGTCACATGTAATCCATCTTAGTCGTTCCCACTGCAGTCACACTCCATCGATAAGATACGAGTTGGATTCAGGATCACATATAAATGTGGCTCAAATGTGACTTGAAAATGTCAAATATGGGCCAGATCTAAGCGTTCCCACTTGCTTTAAACAGCCTGACCTGATCACTTGACCCCAAAAAAGTCAGATTTGGGCTACATTTACCTGCAGTGTGAACGGGGCCTTAGTGTGACATGACATGTCATGATACATCAGAAATCCCATCTCCAGATGTGGCCAGCCACTATCATCACCTAAACACAGTTGCATACAAATACCAGCTACTGACAAAAATGCAGACATCCTCCTCCTCCTTAGCAGAGATATCCTCCAAGTGCACAAGGTTAGGGAAAGGTTCTAATACATGGGTCCCTCCATTACCTTTTCCTGTTACCTCGAAGTTGCCTTCCAAACAACCTGCCACAAGCTGTCAAAAGGCACACATCGATACATTGCACTTTGGACAGAAAACCACTTATGAAATAACATTTCATAGACTTCATACGAAAAATGTTTGATACGAACCAAGTGGAGCTAGCTCCACCACTAAAAGGAAACAAGGGGGGCTGGTACTTTTGGGGGTTGTGTCACCCCAAAAAGCTGGATCAAATTAAGGTAGTGTTCGCCATAATGAAGGTGTCTCCCTCAATTATACACTTCTAAGCAGACCTGACATGAACAATGCTCTTCTTGGAGTCCTGATACACTTTCGCAGAGAAACCATTTGCAGTCACAGCTGAAGTGCAGCAGATGATTTATTGTTTTACTGTGTGTCAGGAACACAGACTATTTTAGGTTCTTGTGGTATGAAAATAATGACCCACAGAAACTCATAAGAGAGTTTAGGTTGACAGAGCATGTTTTTGGCAATAGTCCAACCCCAGCCATAGCCATATATTGTCTTCACCATGCTGCTCTTGAAGCAACAAGTTGCCCAACTGAAGCAGTAGAGATTATCACTCGCATGAGCTTATACAGACATACATACATACCTATATGTATGTGTTTATGTGTGTGGTGTGTTTGTGTGTATATATATATTTAAGGGTTAAGATTATTGATTAATTAATATTTATCAAGAATTAAAATTTAAAATCATAATTCGAAAAAAATAAATAATAATTTCCTAACCAAATATCATTACTTACGGATCGAAATCAGAGATGTCCTCTGGTGTTTTGATAATGGGCTCAAGGCCCTTGGTAATTACAATTATTAAATTCTTAGTAATAATTGATAATTATTACTAGATGTCAATGATATCTAGATGTCACTAGATATCACTCTTGCTCAACATAAACACAAACATTTTCTTTTTATCTATGCGAATATTTATTAAATTAACAGCCCTGATACACCTCGCTATTGTGATTCAATAATCTTCACCTAATCAAGCATGCAAAAATTCTACACAAAAGGGGTAAAATAACTAAACAAGATAAAACAACATTGAGTGTCTATGAAAGTCAAACCAGTAGTTATGGCAAAACAAAAGAAAATATGGTACTGGGCGAAGCTGCAATGCATGCATATTATTGCCCTTGAAGCAACAAGCTGCACAACTGAAGCAGTAGAGTTTATCACTCGCAGGAGCTTCACCTCATTTTGACAATGTTTATAGGTATATGTATATGTGTGTATATATATATATATATATATATATATATATATATATATATATATATATATATAGATTTATTAATATATATATATATATATATATATATATAATTATTATTATATATATAAATATTTAGATTATTATTATTATCATATTATATATTCTATGATATCAGATAAACTGGGCATCTGCATGGCTTACAACTTTTTTGTTATATATTCTTATTGCAGAGCCATTTAATAGATCTTTATTTATCCAGTTTTATTCTCCCTGTCAGTTGAGCTGGCTGGCCTAATAAGACTTGTTTTCTGATTTGTGGATTCAGAGAGCCCATGAGGAGTATGTCACAGCTGCTGAGAATGTCAATACGGTTTTATTGGCCGACAAGAACAGTGGATAGTATCACATTGATCACCAAATGTAATGTTTAACACAGTCCGTTAAAGCTTACATAGGTAAACTTAAGGCATTTAAGCCTGCACAGACAGAGAGGATGTATGGCAGTCAAATGGCCAAAAGGCCCAGAAGTGCAGCTTCACAGACCTTAAATAGAGATGATTGGTTGGAGACCCAGGAAATGGCACCTAATCCAGGAAGCGGAGGCTATAACAAAACATAAGCATTTATTTCATATAAAAACATCCACTTTGGGGGATGAAACATACACCACTCAACACTTCATTCTACTGGGGGTATGGACTTATGCAGAAATATATCTCTCAACAAGTAGCTTCATCAGCTACTAAATAGTGAAGCAAGCAATGACCAGCGTGCCCCTTCCATTACCGATTTTTGTAAAGTAATTAGCAGCTATTGTGGCTAATAATAATGAGAGTAAACATTACCAAACAGTGGACCCAGATTGAAGCTGACAGACCAGAAACTAGCCAGAACCTGTACCAACCTACCCTGCTAACTGTAGTTGAACACCCAAGGAAATATGATACATAGTTAGTATAAACACTAACCAGACAAGGCTGGCACAGAATACAATTATAGGAAGCATACACTGCAAAAAAAGGAAAATCTTACCAAGTATTTTTTTCTTACTTTTAGTCAAAACCTCTCATCACACTTAATATAAGTCAAAACCATCTACAGAGATAAATTTAAGTGAGGTATAACAACTTGTTTTGAGACAAAGACAATTCTTAAAAATCTTGATAAGTGAAATAGTCTTGCAAACCTCTTGTTTTCAGTAATTTCTTAAATGAAACAATTTTTTTTTTACATTTCATATGAGTTCCTGTGAGGTCTTTTATCAAGAAATTTTTTTTACTTGAATTAAGACAAATCTGCTTTATTGATACTCAACAACATGCCTAACTCACAGTGCATTACAAAAAATTCTATAAGTGTAGCTATTTTTAATACATTTCTGTGAAACCAAACGTTCAAGTGATTTGGAAAAAAAGTCAGCTAAAATAATATTTCCTTCTCTGTTCTGTTGCACTCTGGACAGACTCCAGCATATTATTCCAAAGGTAATGAATACAAATACTGTTCTATACTACAGTAATTGGCAATGCTCGAAAACATTGTTTGGTCCAAATACCCAGACTCACCACTGAGTCAAGACTGACATTTGATGGTATCTCTGAGGTCATATTTCACTGCAATGTACTTGCTATTATTAAAATTCACATAAGAGTATGCTGTATAATCAATTTGCTTGTCTGCATCCATGAAAATATGATGGGAGGGATTTTCTACCTCATAAGCTAAATAATTATTATTCCAACCAGCTGTAGAGAGAGGCTGGCATTTAAAGCAATACACTGATGCATTTGCTATATATATGTTTTTAATGAGCGCAAATTCTGGAGTACCATTGATGACATTAGAAATAACCAAAGATTGTCCACATGTATGCCTATCCCCATATTGCATAATTCACCGTACTGCAACTATTTGTTTTATTTGCTTAATTCCTAAGAACTCTTCAATCTTTCCTTCCACAAATTGAACATTTTTCACCTCAGAAACTGGTCGTATGTCAACCTCGCTGGAAAAAATTGGATGTTTCTCATGCACATTTTGACTACATACATACAGGTCCTTCTCAAAATATTAGCACATTGTGATAAAGTTCATTATTTTCCATAATGTCATGATGAAAATTTAACATTCATATATTTTAGATTCATTGCACACTAACTGAAATATTTCAGGTCTT